>JANAVB010030220.1:16862263-16884763 GCA_029216955.1 Iris pallida
CCCTAACTTATTTCCGGCTATACGCCCGCGGGCGCAGGCCAGGGCACATACGCCCATCCGGGCCCAACTTCTGGAGGACTCCTCCCTGCTGACGGCTATGCGCCCAGAGGCGTAGGCCAGAGCGCCAGCGCCCTCCGTGCGCCTCCTACTGAGCAGCCCATTTGGCGTAGTGCGCAACTCGATAGATCCCCCGGGCTCACAATGTAGTATCTGCTCCATCCAACTCATCATCTCCTCCCGCCCGGGCTCCATTCGCCACCCACCCGTACCGGTCGCACATCGACGCCTTCCTTCGCAGAGATATTACGACCGGATCGACTTGCGCGGCCGCTCCCCGTCGATAAAGATCTTGAACTGCTAGAGATCAAGTTCACTATCCCTCCCGAAGGTCAGACCATCAGCGTGCCATTCTTCCCGGACGAGATTTCCTCATTATCCTCATCATTCTCGAAGACCTTTGTGCTGAAATTCAAGTCTGAATGCCCTAAACTGTCCATCACCAAAGAAGCCATTGCAGGCTGGGGTCTCTTCTCAGCATACAAGGTCGCACCATTGGATTCAAACACCTCTTCCTCCACCTCTCATCAACCACGACTGCTGCTTGGTATGGGCTAAGGGCACCACCAACATCAGAGCCCTCAGCGTGAAGATCGCTAAATGGTCCCCCAGTTTCAACCCCAATGTCGACTCAAAGATTATATCGATGTGGATTACCTTGCCGAACCTCCCTCTTGTCTGCTTCGCCCCTGCAGCACTCAAGAGAATTGCCAGCTCCTTCGGGACCCTGTTAGCCATTGTCGACGAAACCCGCAATCTCTTCAAAGGAAACTACGCAAAGATTTGCGTAGAGATCGATCTATCCCGACCCCCCACTCATTTAGCTCAAACTAGGAGGACATGCTCACCTTAAGACGCTCGAGTATGACAATAGCATCAGCTTCTGCCAGCATTGTCAGATCAGAGGCCACCTATCGAATCTACTGCAAAGTACGCCCATAGCTCAAGAAGAAAGTACCTCCAAAGACTTAATCCCCAAGGACAAACCAACCCCCACCTCAGGCCCTATCCTCCTCCTCTCTAACTCCCACCCCCACTTCGTTGAAAGCGACAACTCCCCCAGTCCTCGCTCCCTCGTCGTCGGACATTTGCATTGTTCCAGACAAGCCAACAGGCATCACCCTCCTCAACAGATTCAAGATCCGAAGCTCCCCTCCTGAGGTCGAAGCCCAGTCTAACCCACTCCCTAATAAGTCAAAGAATGATGAAGGTGGAGTACTCGTTGATGATCTTTCCGTCATCGAATCAGACACTTTCGGGGATGATAGGCTGGCGCTGATTACCCACCCTGGCCTTGTCGATCCACCCGCCCTCCCGGTCGAGGCGCGCAGTCATTAGGTCAAGAGTATGAGGCCAGGATCAGAAAGCTCAGGACGCCAGCTTCCTGAACCCCAACAATCCCTTCAACGCTCTGGCCGAGATCGAGACAGGACTCGTCCACCCCCCGGAAGCACACCTCAGGAACCGGACCGTCGAGAAGTTGAGAATCGACGACAGCCACCACTGCTATATCCCTATGGGCCGCCACTACCCATCAAAACAAGAAGAAAAAAATCGAGCTAAAGAGACCTCAGTTATGATCACACGGTCAGCCTCAAAGCTCAAACCCACCACCAATCATATTGAGGCTTAACATCCTTACTTGGAACATCAGAGGGCTAGCTAACAAACCAACCAAAAGGAGATTAATCTCCCTCATCAAAATCCACCGGATTGACATTATTGTTTTCATCGAACCCAAAATCCCCCTGAGAAAACTCAAATCCATCCAACTCCAACTTGGCTTCCCGAACGCCATTGCTGGGTGTCACGACATCTGGATCCTTTTATCCGACGACTGTATGTTTGGTACCGTCTTCGACTCCGACCGGGCGCTCTCTTGCTGGGTCGAACACCTCGCCCTCCCCTCCAGATCCCTTATTTCTGCCGTCCACGACAGCTGTGACTACGTCGAGCGCAAGCAGCTCTGGAACACTCTTATGGATACCCGTAGCTCCCTCGACCCTTCCGTGGCTTTGCCTTAGGGATTTCAACACGATAACAAGCATCGAGGAAAAGTCGGAGGGTCTCCCTCCCCACCAACCGGCTATGAACGACTTCAACTCCTTCATCTTTCAGGCCAACTTAGTCCACCTCCCTTACTCCGGCAACTCATTTACCTGGTGCAACATACAAGAAGGAGCTCGTCACCAATATTCCTGCCTGGACCGCGCACTTGTAGACAACCGGTGGTCAGATATGAATCTCATCTCCAACCTCTCCTACCTCAACTCCACAGAATTCGACCACTCTCTCCTCCTTATAGAGGTGAGCAACTCCTCCAACCCGATTAAAAAACCTTTCAGATTCCTGGACTTCTTGAGACATCACCCTCAATTTCATAACATCGTGGCTTCTGCCTGGGATTCGACGAACAACCAAGACTCCCTTATCAGAGTGGCCGTAAAACTCAAGGCCACCAGGAGCGCCCTGACTTCCTGGAGCAAACTAGACTTCGACAACATCTTCCAAGAAATTAAGGCTGCAAAGGATGACGTCACTCGTGTAGAGATTAGGTTTGCTTTGGATGCCTCCTCAGAGAACCGAGCCATGCTTAACCTTAACAAGGCCATCCTTAAATCCCGCCCAAAAGTTGAGACACAATTCTGGAAGCAGAAAGCCAGGCTGACTTGGGACATCGAGGGAGACAAAAACTCTGCTTTCTTCCACGCCTGCGTTAGAGGATGCAGGAATCAACTCACCCTTCATCAAATCTCTGATGACACCGGCACCTTACTCAAAGATAAGCGGAGCATCCAGGCGGCAGCCGCCAACTTCTACTCCAAACTTTTCCCTAAAGACGTCGTCGCTAAAGATGAAATCTTCTGGCTCAGGTCCCCCCTAATTGAAGAGCAAGATAATGAACTCCTATTAACCCCTCCCTCCGTGGAAGAAGTTAAGTCCGCGGTTGGGCCCTTGATGAGCACATCGCTCCTGGCCCTGACGGATTGTCTGGGGTTTTCTTCCGATCCTGTTGGAATATCATTCATACCGATGTGATCGAAGCTGCAAGGGCTTTCTTTCAAGGAGCGAGCTACCCTAAATCATTATCCCGAGCCAACCTCATCTTAATCCCCAAAAAAGATAACTCGGAGAACTTCAAAGATTTCAGACCTATCAGCTTATGCACCTTCGCAAATAAAATTATTTCCAAGATCATCGCCACCCGCATGGCCCACATCCTCCCTAAGATTATCTCCGATGAACAAAGCAGCTTTGTCCCAGGGTAAAACATCATGGATAACATCCTCCTAGACCAAGAGATGCTAACATATATGAAATTCCCGTCCAGGGGGTAATATCGCCATCAAGCTTGATATGGAGAAGGCATACAATCGTCTGAACTTACAATTCCTGATTTGGGTTCTCAGGGCATTCAAGTTCTCCGAAACTTGGATTGACATCATATACAGATCCATAAGCAACTCTTGGTTCTCCACTGTCATTAATGGTTAAGCTGGCGGCTTCTTCAAATCCAGTCGCGGTGTTCGTCAAAGAGACCCTCTATCCTCTACCACATTCATCATTGTCGTCGAAGCCCTCAGCAGAAATCTCATCGGCATGGTCAACATCCCCGGATTCCACCACTTTCACACTACCGTCGACTGTCCCCTTATCACCCACCTGGCCTACGCCGACGATATCCTCATCTTTTCCGCTGGTGACGTTGGTTCTGTAGTGGTCTCTACCATCCTGGATAAATACACCAGATGTTCCGGACAACGGATAAATAAAGACAAAAGTGTCATATATACCCACCACAAAGCCGATAGCCACTCGGTCACTCTCACCAATCTCACCTCCTTCACCACCGTTTACCCTCCATTCACCTACCTGGGCCGCCCATTGGTCTATGATAGATCTAATTCGGGCATCTTCAACGACTTGTTAACAAGACCAGGAAGAAGATCGAGGGCTGGCACAATGCCACTCTCTCTGGAGGAGGAAAGATGATCCTCATCAAGCACGTGCTGTCTTCCATCCCTTTCTACACCCTGGCCGTCAGCTCCCCGCCCTCGAAGGTTCTATCCTCCATGGTGGCTCTCTTCGCCAACTTCTTTATCAAGAGGGTAAGGTCAAGCACCATTGGGCCAGCTGGGACACGATGGCCAAACCTACGGACGAAAGAGTCTCAAATTCATCAAATTAGCGCACATTGTGGATGCCTGCTCCATGAGATTGTGGTGGAAGATTAGATCGCATAACTCTATCTGGACGCGGTTCATGAAAGCCATATTTCCAACACACTCACCTAGCGGCGACGGTGGCCAACAACCATTCCTCAGCATCCTGGCATCGTATTCTACACGGACGTCAACTAGCAGAACCCCTTATCCGTTTGCGACTTGGCAACGGACCTCGTCGCCCTACCACGAACGGTGGATTGGCGACACGGTCTACCATCTATCCCCGAACGCCCCCCGAACTGCATTCAGGATCTATAGGACAGCTTCGGGTTGGAGATGGGATCGTATCAGAGAGTGGATAAGGCCGGAGACGGCAAACGTGATTGCCAACACGAACATTCGGCTCAATGATCTCCAGACATCCTGATTTGGCCCCCTCAATCGGAGGTTCATTCACAATGGCCTCTGCAAAGCGCGAGGTGAGGGGCGGCGTCATGACGTCCCCTTTGATAGCTCCATTTTGGCAATCGTGTATACCCAGCAAGTGTCTTTTCTGATATGGAGAGCTCACTGTAAGAAGCTTCCGACCAACGATTCCCTAACCTCCATCGGTTTCAGCCTCATCCAGATGTCACTGCTGCACCTCCCACAAACCAGAAACAGCTGAACACATCATGTTTACCGAAGATCTTGCTGATCAGATTTGGCGTAACCTTGCTCGAAATGTAGGAAGAGGCATCGGACCTGGAGCTTCAACGATTTTTGGTCAACTGGGGCGATTTCCATTGTCATCAGATCGCTGCAGCCGCTGGTATTTGGGTCCTCTGGAAGAACCAAAATAAATTCTGGTATGAAGACCGCCAATAGACTGTGACACAACTGAACCGCGAAATCCTCCGTCAAATTCTTAAGCTCAGAAACCACTGCCCCACTCCTCGGACCGGTTTTGGCAGCCTTTGAGTTAGCCCGTCTGCAGCGCCCTTTGGTGCTCGGTTTCGTTCTTAGCTTTTGTTCTTTCTTCGCGCTCGGCATGCTTACTTGTATAGGCTTCTAAATAAAAGTCATTTTTATTATTATTATTATTATTATATATATATATATATATATATATATATATATATATATATATATATATATATATATATATATATATATATGTGGTGGGTGTGTGTGTGTGTGTGTGTGTGTGATAAGAATATTTAGGGTATAAATATAGTATCTTGTATCTTTGATTTTCTTTTATGATTTTTTATAAGAAAAATATATCATATTATATTTTTGTCATTTAAATTTATGTCATTTAATTCAGCATTCAATTATGTTAATAAATACAGTGCCTATACTGTAATATGTATTCTATAAATACAGTTCCTATACTGTAATATGTATTCTATAAATATACAGTGCCAATACTGTAATATGTATGCTTTCTATTTTGTAATTTAATTCATTTACTTATGCATTTATTACGCTTATGTATTTCAATTCATATTTTTTACGTATTTTATTAAGTGTGGCCATTTGAGTCCAAATCTAACATGGGTTTCATGGACCCAAATGAGTATAAAAATATTCAAAGTCTGTACGAGTCATATCGAACTTCATTCATGGCCTTGGGTCCTGTATCTGGACTTCGGTTCAATTTCGTATACGTGGACAAAATATACTAAATAATTAATTATTTATTTTCAAAATCTGGACTTTACTGTATTTGAATTTTTAGACATATTTTAAATACTGTATAAATTCTAGAAAAATTATATTTAAATACTATGTTGATTTAGATAATTTAATATAATTTTTCCAGTATTTACATCGCATAGTTGCCACTGTCTAAGCATAGAAAAACATAACTCATTTCTAAAGCATATATGTAAACTGATTTTTGATAAATAACTACTATAGTTCATAAATCACAAAAAAAATATAATAAATTACTATAATTAACAAGGATAATATAATATTTTATATTTATTGGAGCTTTAAAATATTTTAATAATTATCAGAGTATAGTGTGCAACCTGAATTATTAATTGATAATATTGTCTTGTGTGTTGATTTGTGCTTTTGGGGTATTTTAGTATTGGGACCTTACCCTACCTTAGTGTAGACACCCGAAGTGTTGGGTTAGATGTTGTATCACCCCACATTGGACTGCTAGAGCATCACATAGCTAGTATCCTATTAGGAGCCGTGTCACAATACTAGTATAAATCTTGAATATAGCTTAGAGCCTGAGATTGTATATCATTTTGACAGGACATCGGACATTTATATCTGCTTTCTCATATCCTTGCTTTGCTAGAGGCAACTACCCCTACAAACTTGATTTACTGCATATGATAATGAACTGTGAATGAACCATGTTAAAATACTGTTCTTGAACTACAAGTCATATCTTCACATGCTTTATACTGCTCTCAGTACATACGATGTTTTATACTGCTCTCAGTATCTCTCACATGTTAGAACTTGGGTTATGGGGAAACTGATAGTTGAGTACGTGATCATGCCCCCTTCTCCGTACGTATGTACCGAGCAAGGTCACATTATATATGCAACCTTGTCGTAGGCCTGATCCCGTATTTGTGTACGTATGTACACCAATACCGTTAAATGTACGTACGTATATTTCAAAATTTTGACATGTACCATAGTACATCCTATACCTATTGACCGATCACGTACATGCTACAGTTTTAAACTTTATATAAACATATGTCGTCATGACAAATGTATTTTCTACAAGATAAACTGTGATATTGTCACTCCCATTTTTCGTTATACATATTTCCAGTGTACGTATGCGAATTTTGACCCGTATTTTATTTAATGTATTTCCGTATTTCTTTATTGCTTGTCTTGATGTATCTTGGCTAAGGTTGACCTTGGGTTGGGTTGGTCCAACTTGACCTGCTTTGGATGACTTGGTTTGGTTTATTTTGATGGTTGGTTCAACATGTTGAACCATCTCCTCTCTTTATAAAACCCAACCACCCGTTTCTCTCTCTTCATTACTTCCATTTATTTCTTCTCATTCTTCTCCATTACTCTCCCATCAACCTAGAGAGCTTAGGCAAGTGCAACTTAATTCATGATGGATCTTCCATTTTATTGTTCTATCTTCTTCTCTACATAATTCTAAGCATCTTTAGAACTTGGAGTTTTTATTTTGGACGGATAAATTTTTGTAGATCTAAATTTGTAGCCTTTTCGGTTTTCTTCGGTTTTGATCTACCAAACTTTATTATTTTTAAGTTTTGATTGTTCTATGTTGTAGAAAATTTGATTTTACCCAAAATGGACCTTTGAAAAGTTAGATTTTGACTTATTTTGAGAAAGTTATGGCCAAAGTAAGATTTGGACATCTTCTATGTTCATTTGTCCTGGTTCTGGTAGGGACGATAAATAGTGCTGGCCGCATGGCTGCATAGTGCCGCATAGTACTAGCTATATGGGTACATAGTGCTGTATAGTGCTGGCCGCATGGCTGCATAGTACCGTATAGTGCCAGTCCGTATGGCTGTATAGTACCGTATAGTGCTGACCGCATGGCTACAAAGTGCCGTATAGTACTGGCCGCATAGCTGTATAGTGCAGCATAGTGCTAGCCGCATGGCTGCATAGTGCCAGTCCGCATGGCTGCATAGTAACGTATAGTGCTGACTGCATGGCTACATAGTGCCGCATAGTACTGGCCCCATAGCTGTATAGTGCTGCCCGTATAGCTGCATAGTGCCGTATAGTGATGGCCGCATGGTTGCATAGTGCCGTATAGTGCTGGCCGCATAGCTGCATATTGCCGCATAGTATTAGTCGTATAGCTGCATAGTACCGCATAGTGCCGGTCCGCATAGCTGCATAGTGCCTGGCCGCATAGTGCCAGTCCGTATAGATGTATAGTGCCGCATAGTGCCTATTTTGGCTATTTTATGCCCCATTTGGCTGATTTGTGGCCAGAATTTTGCACAACTTCCAACATGAAAGTTGTAGATCTTTTTATTGGCTTCAAGAATATTTTACTAGCTATTTTATGCAAGTTTCTCTCATTCATTATAATGTAAGGATAGAACATGATAGTGGCCTGTTAAGGTGCACTCTTAACCAGTAACATGACATGATAGTGGCCCATCGTGGCGCACTCTTGACAAGTAAACCTGACATGTAATCTTGAATGCTGTTGCGATGGCTATCTTGATATGCTGAGTAATAACTCGTCTTGACACCGTGGGTGATTGTTCTTGAATGTGCTTGTATAAGCTACCAGTCTCATCTCGCATCATGTCTAGGACTTGCATCCCTGGTTACCACGGTCAGGGATTCATGCTGAATCTGACTAGATTAATTACTAGATTGATCAAAGTAGCTCATATAGATAGATGTTTCCAGTTACAGGCGATCCTATTATCCAGGCCACACTTGATGGACTTGTAGCCTGCCGACGAGTAGGGCACATTTTCAGCCCACTGTCATGTGGGGTACTTCTTGAAACAAGTAATATGCACACTGTCATGTGTTGCACTCAAAGTCACCTAATAATTCTTGATAACACTTGTATGAACCTCGCCTGGATAACCTGGATAGCTGCAGGGCTTGTGACTGCTGGAACATCTCATTGCATCTTGCTAGTAACTAGGCTTACGATAACCCTAGTTAGTTAAAGTATCAAGCCGTACTCTTTGCTTGGCCGTGAATGTTGGATGGAGTCCAATCCTGTCTAGCCTTGTCTAGATCCAGTACATGGCTATCTTAGGACATGCTTCCTTACGCTTTACTCTTAGCAATAAATGGCTAGAGACCCGGTTCTGTTCAGGCGAAGGGTTACAACCCCGGTCATTGTTTGGTTTAAGTATTGTTACCTGGCATCCGGAATAGTTCCTCGTTCTCTCGTCATTTGTTGCCTTATTTATATTTCATGTTTTCCTATTATTATTCTTGTTTATGTTCTGACATGCTGGTTTTAGTTCTTAAGTGAAGTCTCCCTTGTGACTTGCTCTTTCTGGGGTCTGACCCAGCTGGTTTTGTATGGCTAGATTTCGGAGCAGCACCCGAGGATCTCCCAGCCTTCTGTCATGCCTCGATCCGGGAAATCGCTCGTCCTCGCTAGATTTCACCCGAATCATCGTCCTCACTGGGGCATGATGCCGCACGAGCCTGGAGTTGCGCTCATGCAAGACAAGATAACAGGTTCACATAGAACTATCTCAATATGATAACATAAGCAGCGGAAGGAAAACAAAGTATAACATAAGAATCTCTTTTATTCATAATAAACTGAAGGTTACAAAGGTTCTGAATAGCCCAACTTAATATGCCAATTGGCTACAATGCTCATGATCTCTCTAGCTCACAAAGGATTACATTGTTCCATACATTATGCCTCTTTATAGCCACCAAGTAGTCTTCGGCCGAACATCTCCATGTCGCAAGTCCGAACGCCTATGCGGTAGCTCCTCTTGAACGCCAAGGAATCCATGTCTCGGCACGTCCAAGCCAAGCCCGCCCCGAGCCGAGCATACCTGAACCTGCATGTAAACTAGTGAGGGATTAGTGCTTTCGTCCTCGCTTCGCACTGATCAAGACCCGCTTGTACCCAAACCAAACACTTAATCATTTAGTGAAACAAGCATCTTAATTGGTGATCTTTCTATTTAGCCTTAAGATCAGTTTCATGGCAATATTCGGTGTATCGCAACATATTGTAAATGTGTCCCACACCGTGTTTCTGCAGCAGATACAGTTAGGCATAATCTGAAACATAAACATAGTGATTCGTGCTCATCCCGTTCCTCTTTGCCTAGCCTGCCATGGTTAGAACTTACATAAGCAATCATACGATTCGTGCAACCCACCAATCATAACCGTAAACATATGCATAAGGGTGACAGGCCCTGCGCCTGCACCCAACTCTCATCTCAGCCCACCGGCCCTAACTATATGAAGGTCACGGTGTTTCACACCATAATGGACTTGACATCTCTTATGTGTAAGCCTACAATCACTTCGATACGGGTTGCTAGCCCAGTATCTGAAGGATCCCAAACTTACGGATATCATAGCTTATCACAGCACTGGACGGTCGCAATCCGTCCGAATGATGTGCACCATAAATACCATACATAATTCTCTCCTAGGCCGAACGGTCCTGGTGCCTCGGCGTAACCGTCCGAGGGAAGCCACACCCGTGCACGGGCCATCCGAGTCCATTGACCATGCAAGACGCGCCATAGCATACAAGTCATATCGTTCCAACCAATCTCGTGTTCCATAAACATAATCTCGTTCCACAAACGGTTTCCCGTGCCATAAACATAATCCACCATCCATATGGGAAGCTCCGTCGGCGTTATGTCCCAACACATCCATATTGATGAACGACACCTAACGGCTTAGTCATCTCATACTCGTATTCAACACGTACCCTTCGTAAGTTATTCTTATAGCATAATTCCGTAGTTACTTAGTTATTTCCGAGCTTCCGTGCACGAGGGCACGCTCAGTGCCGTAATCAATGTTCTACACCTAGTGTTCAATATTCTCGGAGCCGTTCACATGATGCACATCTCAATATCGTCTTTCAATGTTCTACCATCATTGCCCTACCGCGACCCGTACACTTGATGCACGTCGCTTCAATTGTTCAATGTTCTACCTTAGTGTTCAATGCATATTAAGACACTTAATCGCCGAGCCACGCTCGCTAACTCGATAACATCTTACGCATACAATGACATATTTTATTAGACGTGAAGGAATAGGGAGAGAGAGTCAAGAACCCGCCCACCTTAAGCCGATACGCCTTGCCGTTTTGCCGATTGAAGCGTCTCGCTTCTATAACTCGGTCGCATAGCTAACTACCGGACTTAGCCATGCCTTTGAACTACTCGGTTGATTTGGCCTATCGCGTCCATGCCACAATCCGTTGCAAGGCCACGATTTGGTTTTACGGACACTTCATTGCATAAGGCAAAATACCGACCTCTTATCGTCCAGCGTAAAAGCATAGTCTGTACACCAGATCAACTAAAATCAGCACTTGCTCAAACGGGACTTATCCTTTGCATTGATTCGATTCATAGATTCCAACCGACTCAAGGCTTACCTTTGGCCAACGTAACTCTCGTACCGATTTGCATCGATACCTCATCGGGTCAACACAACTCTTCGAGTCAACGACTCATCGTAATGTACCGTGTGGAGCGGGGCATTACACCTTCCAGCCAGATGGTGAACACTAAACGTAATCCTGGCAATGAGTGGATTTTATTTTGCTCTTCCACTCTATTATAAATTATTCTTTTGAGGCGTTTAGCCGTCGAGCAAGTGTTAGCTTGTGTTGAATACTTATATTTCTTGTCTGCCTAAGGGCTGTAACATGATTGACAAATGCTAGGGCTGGTCATGTATGACTAAAACTTTTGCTAGGCCTCACATTTTGTACAACTAGCTTCATGATCATCTGTATATGAAATATATGGGATGCCTTACTATTGAATATCTGATGGTCTAACATCTTGTAACTATTATTACTTGCTTGAGATTAAGACACTAGGCTTGTTCTTGACCATAAGAGACTGATGGCTTGTAGATAAACCCTCATACATCTAGATAGTCGTGACCGTATATCAAGGTGGATTACACTTCTATATACGTAGCTGGCTGTGTCTGTCTCCCGCTCTCCAGTATTCTGGTTCTGGGGCGTGACACAGTTTAAGTGGTGGCCCATAAAGGTCTTGTAAATTAAGATGTGTGAGGGTTTTACCGGATAGATGTCTCAATCAACACTCGTCTTTGATCTTTACTCGTGTCTTCTAATCTTCCTGAAATCTTGGCCTGGTCACATGCTTATATCCTTGATATATCTTGGTCATTCCTTAATGTTTCTCATGTCATTTTCTTCAATGGTATTGCTCCTGGTCCTGCCGATCAGCCGGAAGGAGAACCACCAGTGAAACAGCCTCAACAAGGAGACCAAGCCCAGCTCTCAGGAGCAGCCTCCCGAGTTATGTCTTCCGGGGATCCAGAGTCACCAGTTCAGCCAGCTCAGCCTGCAGAGCCTGACAATGGAGTCTTGGTAGGACTCATCCAGGAATTACATGCCTCTCAAGATCGTCGGGGCGATGCCCTACACCAGATAGTACAAAACGCTATGGACAGAGTAGGTTACCAAGGAAACAGTGCAGCCAACAATTTCAAGCTCTTGAACCCTCCCTTCTTTGATGGCAGTGAAGATGCTATTGCTGTCGATGCTTGGCTTCAGGACATAGAGGTTATCCTTGAGGCAGTAAGGACTCCAGAGGAAGAGAAGGTGGATGTAGTACGCCTACAGTTATTAGGCTTAGCCTGCACCTGGTGGGCGATGTTAGCAGTTGGATTGGCGGTGCCTATCCCAAGGGCGACATTCAGTGAAAAGTTTCAGATCAAGTACTTTGATGCAGTGGCTCGATATGATTTGCAGACGAGATTCACCAATTTTAAGCAGATGAGCAGGACGGTCGATGGATATGCGATTGAGTTTTCAAGACTGAGTCAGTTTGCTACCACCTTGGTGGCAACCGAGTTAGATCGATTGTAGCGGTTTCAGTAGGGACTCTACCTAAAAATTATTCTAGTTGTGGAGCAGTTTGAGCATCGGACTTTTGATGCTGTCTTAAGGGCAGCAAGGAGGCACGAGTATACCTCGCAGAGGATCGTGGACCGAATCGGAAGCAGAAAGAGGTCTCATGGACAGATGAGTCTGTCCTCAGCACTAGCCCCGACTGCTAGGGCTTTGTCGATTGGAGTTCCCCGAAGGACGAATTCAGTTACGTCGGTTCAACATTCAACATCGACGTACCCTTAGCAACTGAAGCGAGGTAGTCTTCCGCAATGGGCTGCACTCATTGTGGAAAGCCAGGACACGTTGTTTCGGAGTGTCGTAGAGCACAAGGATTGTGCTTGGCTTGTGGGACAATGAACCGCATGATAGTGTCCTACCCGAATAAAGCTAGTTCATCATCGTCGAACCTAACTAGTCTATCGGTTAGGAGACCAGCCCTAGCACCAGTGCAGCAGCAGCAGTACCGGCCTCTGAGTCCATTGCCGCCTCCAGTACAAGCCTTCCAGCAGCAGAGACCCAGTAGTTTGCCCAGAACCAAGCTCAAATACAGAACCGGCAGAGTGGTTTCCAGTAGAGGGGACCATCACCCAGAGGGCAAGGTCATGCTATGGTTCTGACTGTGGAGGAAGAGTTAGCTTCAGGTGAGGTAGTGGTAGGTACCATTCTCGTCAACTCTTTTCCAGCATCAGTATTATTTGATTCGGGTGCATCGCATTCATTTATGTCTTCACGATTCGCTACACGGATAGGACTGGAGACCGAGTCATTATCAGTAAGGCTCAATATACTTAATGGTAATAGTCTTGTGGGAGTAGATAGAGTATTTTTCTCGTATCGAATCTTAGTTAGCGGTAGAGAGTTTTCCACTAGTTTGATAGAATTTCTGATGGTCGACTATGATGTGGTCCTAGGAATGGATTGGTTGAAGGAGCAATACGCAAGAATAGACTGCCATATTGGCAGAATTTTTTTGGTATTCCTGGTGAGGCAAAGTTTTCATTCTCTAGGGCGATGTAGAACCTTCTCCTCCAGTCTTGTAGATGGCAGTAGCAGAGGCAGTTCAGTTTCCCAGAGTTGTTGAAGAGTTCCCAGACATTTTCTTTGGAGAGCTTCCAGGCATGCCGCCAAAAAAAGAGTTCGTTATTGATTTTCTTCCAGGGATGACACCGGTATCAGAGAGAGTCTACATGATAGCACCTTCGAAGTTAGAGATTTTGTACAAGATGATTGAAGAACTCAAAACCAAGGGATTCATTCGTACTAGCGGATCGCCTTGGGGAGCCCCGATGCTTCTTGTGAAAAGAAGGATGGTGCGTCAATATTATGTGTTGATTATCGTACCTTGAACTCTGTAACAATCAAGAACAGATATCCTCTACTAAGGATAGTTGACTTATTTGATCATCTTAGAGGAGCGACAGTATTCTCGAAGATTGACTTGTGATCAGGATACCATCAGATCAGAGTTAGAGAGCAAGACATCCCAAAGATAGCGTTCAGATCAAGATATGGACATTAGGAGTTCCTTGTTATGCCATTTGGAGTGACCAATACGCCAGCCATATTCATGGACCTCATGAATCGTATCTTCATGCCCTATTTAGACCAGTTCATGGTAGTATTTATAGATAACATCTTAGTCTATAGCAAGAGTGAGGCGGAGCATGAGCAGCATCTCCGTGTAGTTCTACATATTCTCAAGGAACACCAGTTATATGCGAAGTTCAGTAAGTATGAGTTTTGGCTTGATCGTATTTCGTACTTAGGTCATATCATCACCAGAGGTAGAGTGAAAGTTGACCCTCAGAAGATAATGGCTATAGAGACATAGCCAGTTCCCAGCACCGTCGCAGTTTTTTAGGATTGACGGGCTATTACCGACGATTCGTATCAGACTTTGCTAGGATTTCAGCGCCCTTGACTCAATTGACCCACAAGCATGTGCAGTTTGCTTGGACAGCAGAGTGTCAGAGTTCATTTGAGAAGTTGAAGCGAGGATTAATGACGGCCCCCATTCTCACTCTTCCAGATGGGACTGGAGGATTTTTAGTTTGTTGTGACGCTTCAGGCATAGGATTGGGATGCGTATTGATGCAACATGGTAAGGTAATAGCTTATGCGTCACGTCAGCTTTGTAACTATGAGAGGAATTTTCCTACCCATGACTTGGAGTTAGCAGCAGTAGTTTTTGCATTGAAGCCTTGGAGGCATTATTTATATGGAGATTTTCACCAACCACAAGAGTCTTAAGTATGTATTTACTCAGAAGGATCTTAATATGCGTCAGCAAAGATGGCTAAAGCTACTGATGGATTATGATATTAACCTGCACTATTATCCCAGGAAGGCCAACGTAGTAGCATATGCATTGAGCAGAAGAGCTGGAGTTTATTTCCTAAGAGCACAACCAGAATTGTTAGCCGATCTTCAGAAGATGGGGATAGAGATAGTTCTCCCTACCAATGTGGCATTGATGGCCAGCATGCAAGTTCAGTCCAGCATAGTTGAGAGGATCAAGATGGCACAATCAGCAGATTCCAAGCTTTAATGGCTCAGAGCAGAGTGTGAAGCAGGACAGAAAGCAGAGTTATGTATTCACGAAGATGGTACTCTCCGACATGGAAGGCATCTTTGTGTACCCAGTGGTGAATCAGACATGAGATCATGGCAAAGGCTCACAGTTCTCAGTATTCAATTCATCCCGGTGGCACGAAGATGTACCGAGACATCCATCAACATTTCTGGTAGAATGGCATGAAGAAGAAGATAGCCCGGTTTGTTTCCCGATGTTTAGTTTGCCAATGAGTTAAAGCTGAACATCAGAGACCAACTGGACTTCTTCAACCTTTACCGATCCCAGAGTGGAAGTGGGAGCATATAACTATAGACTTTGTAACTGGGTTACCTAAATCCTCAGCTGGCAGGGATGCTATATAGGTTATCGTCGATTGTCTCACGAAGGTAGCTCATTTTCTGCCATTCAGAGTTGGTCAGTCGACGGATCAGCTAGCAGAGATGTACCTCAGGAAGATTGTCAGATTGCATGGAGTGCCAGTTAGTATCATATCAGACAGAGATTCAAGATTCACATCGCACTTTTGGCAGAGTCTTCAAGAGAGTTTGGGGACTCGTCTTAAGTTCAATTCAGCATATCATCCGTAGACAGATGGTCAGTCAGAATGCACGATTCAGACTCTTGAAGATATGTCGCGATCTTGTACGTTGGACTTCGGTGGTTCGTAGGAAGATCACCTGTACCTAGTAGAGTTCTCCTATAATAACAGTTTTCAGGACAGTATCCAGATGGCACCCTTTGAAGCACTCTATGGCAGGAAGTGCAGATCCCCGTTAGCTTGGAATGATATAGGTGAGAGGCAGATGCTTGGTCCAGAGATGATTACGCAGACAATCGAGGTGGTCAGACAAGTCATAGATCATCTTCGAGTTGCCCAAGATCGCCAGCGCCATTGGGCCGATTCTCATCGGCGTCCCCTTGAGTTTTCAGTCGGTGACCACGTGTTCCTTAGAATCTCGCCTACCCATGGTGTCATTCGATTCGGCATACGGGGAAAGCTTAGTCCTAGGTATATAGGGCCGTTTGACATTCTCAAGCGAGTAGGTAATGTATCATATTGTCTCGCTCTTCCACCGTTGTTACGTGAGGTACATGACGTGTTCCATGTATCCCAATTACGACGGTATATCCCGGATCCGAGCCATGTCCTTGATCATTCGGAATTTATCGTTGGAACCAACCTTTTGTATAAGGAAAGGCCCGTATCCATATTGGATCGAAGAGAGAAGGTTCTCAAGAACAAGACTATTAGTTTAGTCTGTGTTGCTTGGGGTCGCCACTCTTTAGGTGAGTCAACATGGGAGCGTGACGATGATATCCGCTCGTGATATCCACACATGTTTGGCTCATAAGGTATAATGTCTTCCTTATGCCTTATGCTTTTAAATTTCTTGCTTGCATGAATAATTGCTTGATTGGTTGCTAGTCGTAGATGGCTTGTGCTTTAGTATAGCTTGCCCCGACATCTCTAGCCTCTTGATTAAATTTCAAGGACAAAATTCTTTTAAGGTGGGTAGAGTTGTCACTTCCGTTTTCCGTTATACGTATTTCCAGTGTATGTATGCAGATTTTGACCCATATTTTATTTACTGTATTTCAGTATTTCTTTATTGCTTGCCTTGATGTATCTTGGCTAAGGTTTACCTTGGGTTGGGTTGGTCCAACTTGACTTTCTTTGGATGGCTTGGTTTGGTTTATTTTGATTGTTGGTTCAACATGTTGAACTATCCCCTCTCTTTATAAAACCCAACTACCCCTTTTTCTCTCTTCATTACTTCCATTTATTTCTTTTTCTTCTTCTCCATTACTCTTCCACCAACCTAGAGAACTTAGGCAAGTGAAACTTGCTTTATGATGGATCTTCCATTTTATTGTTCTATCTTCTTCTCTACATGATTCTAAGCATCTTTAGAACTTGGAGTTTTCGGTTTGGATGGATAGATTTTTGTAGATCTAAGTTTGTAGCCTTTTCGATTTTCTTCGGTTTTGATTTACCAAACTTCATTATATTCAAGTTTTGATTGTTCTATGTTGTAGAGAATTCGATTTTTACCCAAAATGGACCTTTGAAAAGTTATATTTCGACTTATTTTGAGGAAGTTATGGCCAAAGTAAGATTTGGACATCTTCTTTGTTCATCTGTCCTAGTTCTGGCAGGGACGATGAATAGTGCTAGCCGTATGGCTGTAGTGCCCCATCCTGCTCAGTCAATCGGAGGAATCGGAATGCCGACGGCGTTCGGACTTAGCCTTGCAACGGCGACTTGAAGGCCCGCTCGGTCGAGGCGACCGCTCGCTCAGGTGGGGTAGTTTTGGTGAACTCGCCTCATCTTAGCCTTCACATAATAAATCACATGTTTTCAACTTGCACAAGTAGGCTTGATAATAAAAGAGATGAATCCACATAGATAAGGAAATAATCCCGACGGGTCGAATTGAGTTAGAATATGAAAAGGTCCAACGGTCGGCTTAGAGTTGATGCACGGTGTACTTTGAAAATGACACTCGATCCTTCATCCTGTAGCTTAGGAGAAAGAAAAGTTGGTCTTTGCCACAAGCTATGAGTTAGCTAAATTTATAGGCGTCGCCCGCACAAATGCTTCATAAAGTATGCACGATCTCATCGTCCAAGGCGTAGCATAGCCTTTGCTCGCCCGACGGGTTAAGTTGTATTGTACGGCTTGTGGCATAAGTCTAAGCACCCCAAATAAATTGGTTGTTCAAGTCGAATATGTGCACGACACATTTCCACGATGCAAGGCTTGACACAGCCTCTGCTCGTCAAGTTGCTGCAAAGTAAGTTAGGCAAGTTATGTTAAGCTATCAGGAGTAGTAGCAAGCACGGTCCTATGAGTTCTACGGCTGGGTATTGCCACATAGTCTCACGATCGTAAGGCCCGTCATATAGAGTATGGCTTGGGCGGTGGTGTCACATAGAGTTTCAAGTTGGTTTAAGACATGATGTCATGGACTTAGTATTTTAAGGCACGGGCCACGGTTGATTCATTGAGTTTGGAAAGTGTTTTAAATAGTTGTTCTTGATTTGAGTGAAATGATAGGGCAAGAAAGAAGAATGCTCGTGACTGGGTCGTCGAGGCAAGAAAGAAGAATGCTCACGACTGGGTCGTCGAGGCAAGGTCTCAGATGTGAGAAGTATTAAACTTGGCCCTGAAAAAGATGGTAACACTAGAAGTAGATTGACTGTGTGAGACGTCAGTTCGAGTCGAGTCTTGCAGGATCATTGGACAACTTGTACTAGGTAAAATAAACTGTTTCTCGAATGGCAACCCAGGCGGCCTATGGGAATTATTGCGATGGTAGACATTCGTAGCAGTGCTGGATGACCGCACGGGTTAGCGGGGACTTGTAGCGGAGCTCGCTACTCGCGCTGGCAAGGGGCATCCGTCTAATCAAAAGCTACAAAGGGAGTCCATTATAGCGCTGGGCGCTAGTGACTAGTTCATATATATGAGTCAGAATGGGCGGCGATTCGCGTGTATGCCTTTGGATTGAGTCAAGTGTGGTGTTCACTATATCAATGAGTCGAGTCGAATGTGTGCATGATCAGAAGAAAATGTTTGGGCCTAAGATTTGGCTGCAACGAAGATACCGTGCTTCGGCACGAGATGTAGCATCGAGTCTTGATTTGTCGGCATATAAGTTGCATAGATATGATTGAGTTGTCTTAAGTTTAAGTCGGGAAATGCCGCAAGGCAAAGTCGGTCGAGCGATACTTAGCCACAAGTCTTGCTTTGGGTCAGTTGGTGATCAAAGTAACAAGAGCCACGAGGCGGCGATATGGTTTAGTCATCCTAAGTTGCGAGGCACGGCACGATGGATTCCTAGCACGATCACATGGAAATGGAGCCTCATCGCATAGTTGCGTCTCTGATTTTGGCCGAAAGGCAAACACGACTTGATAGGTTAACGTTGATGTTGCAAGCACGGGATGGTCTAGAGACACAAAATAGGCCAAGGCGTCGGTCCTAAAACTGATCCTAAGGCAAGACTAGTAAGACAATCATAAAGGGACTACGTTGCACAAAGTAAATCAAACGTGTTGGTTTTGTATGGGTGGGTGAGGAGCTAATTCCACCAGTACAGTTGAGTACTGACACCCACATAGTTTTTATGTGCAGGCACCGGTAGAAGCTCGTGGCGCGAAGCTCGCTTAGATGCGTCGAGGCACAGAGTTCCTTGGCGATTCGAAGCGTGCGGCCGTATGGATTCAAAACTTATATGGGACATAATGTATGGGCGTCGCCTTCCGAAGCATCCGCTGGCTTAAGACCTGTATTGAGAGATGAGAGAGAGCTGAGTGATTTGTAATGTGAGATGAGTGAGCTTGAAAGACTTGTAATCTTGGCCTTGTGCCCCATTGTAATCATTGCTTCAAATCAATAAAGAGCTTCTTTTAAATAACTGGTGTTTTGCTTCAAATTCTGCTGCTATTATTCAATGTCTCTGCTTGGGACTTCTATGCGACGATCCCGTTGTAGTCACTAAAATCGGCCGTTATGGAACCCGCCTTGCACGAGCGCAATCTAGGCTCGTGCGGCATCACGTCTTAGCGAGGACGATCGCTCCTACGGGAGCGGGACATGACATAATGGTATCAGAGCACGGCTTTACGTCCTTAGATTACCGATTGAATTCTTTAACTCCGTTGTTTCCGCAAACTCTGAATTATTGCTTTCGCATGTCGATATCGTTGGTGCACTCTCTCTCGAATGTCCCACGGGATGTCCATACAATAAGTCTAAATAATTTATAAAACGTAGAAGAACAGTTTTTGACAAGAAACAAAAAGATGGTTTGTATAAGCACGGTTGGCTAAGTCGGGCTGGGCATATACACCAAAGTTGCGTCGACCTTAGAAAAGTCGAGTGCGGGATTCAAATTATGTCAGACGAGAATGAGTTGGAGTCGATTGAGTAAGTGGGGTGACTATCGATAGCGGTGCTATCGAGCGACGATAACGTCGATGCGATATAGATAAGCGTGCTTAAAATTTAAAGAATCGTTCGGACAGAAATTCGAGGAAATAGATTAATTCGAATGATAGTTGAGGATTTGTTAAATGACTTCATCCCTGAGTGGTGTATGCGATAGCCTCAGGAATGTCGATCGATCGATTGAGGATTCGGGATGTCGATGAGTCTATCAACGAGCGTCGTGTGTATACAAAGCTATAGTGTGAGTATCGTTGAACAAGTTGTAGTCTTGAAGATTTGGATGAGTTGATTCGAACAACCTAGAGTTGACGCACACGGAACGTGCACGGGATCGAGGATTGCGCGCGTGTAAAATGCAAAATAATTAAGTAGGTGAAATCGAATCGAAGAAAAGTTAGGGTGTACGAATGGATGACTTGATCGAGGAAATTGATACGGATCGTATACAAAAAGTTAGCACGACAGGTAGATAGCGTGCATGAAAGGTTTGATTTTGAAGTTACGTGAATGACTCTAAGGATTGGATTAAATGTTGCTCGATGATTTGAGTTAGCAAAGGGACGATGCGAATTGAGAAAATACGTTGGTCGATGACTTAAGATAGAGGGATGAACGATACGCGAATTTGGGTTTGAGAAAATTGATATTGTGAATGATTCGAGGGATAATGATCGAACTTGAATTTAAATGTCAAGGAGATTATCCAGTTGGACGATAGCATCATTCGCACGACTCAAAATTGGTTGCAAAGGAAGATCGTCAGGTTACGCATATCGTCGATGGTATTGAGGCATATCATAGATCGCTATACGATAACTCGAGGGTACTCTAACTTGGCGAATGACGATCGTGCAAGTGTTATTGTTCGGTTGGATGCAATACTTAGGACTTTGGTTGAAATGAATGTTGAATGAACACAATCGTGTCTTGATGATTGCGTTGATAACCACAATATCGACGATCTTGTCTTGCGCGAGTGTAACTCTAGCCTCGCACATGCGTTGCGTCGAATTTGGGGTGATCGTTTCGCGTGAGTGCCGATATGGTGATTCATGTCACGGGAATAATCGAACTCGGAAAATCAGGATATGGCAACTTTGATTGTCCCGACTTGTCGGTTTGATGCGAAGGTGAATTCGAGGATTTGTAGGACTTGCGATTTATGATTGAGTAAACTTGAGGATTGAATAGATCAAATCTACGTACCGAGAATGAATTAGTTTAGACACAAAACAAGAGTTACGTCCCGATGAGATTGATTATCTCGTGGGAGCGTGCATGGTGATTCGTGCCCACCGTAGATAATCTGACTCGCGTGAGATCGGGGCGTAGCATATTGTTAAGTCAGACGACCTTGTGATCGATTACGTGAATTAGAATAAATGACTTAGGGAGTATGAAATGTGAATTGTGGTTTAGCGATGAATCGTGTCATAGCATGCTTGACTTGGAAGGATTGATAGGCGGATTACGTCGAACATGTTCAAAGAGATAGACTATGTAAAACGGCTTGATGAACGAACGATATTAATGTGACGTAAAATTGGTTGAAACGTGAGTTACGTAGGATGGCTTTACTGAATGACTTGGAACCCGTATGACGAATGTTGGAATGTGTGTAGGAAATCTATGCTCGAAGTTTAGAAATCGGAGTGATGCGAGCTTGGGTAGAAAACCCCGTACTATCAACTTTGGTTTGACCTTAGGATGGGGTATGTAACCACCACATTTTTAATTTAGGTATATTTTGGTCATTTTGTAATTATTATATTATTTATTAATTTATTGAATTCATGTGATGATATGTGGTTTTGTTTGATGTTGTGTAGTATAAATGGGTTTAACTTAGCCAACCTTAATTAGAAGCCTAATAATAATAATTAGAATTAATTTGACCTTGTAGGAATTATTTTAGAATTAATTATTTATTTTAGAATGTTTTAAATGAATTTTAGTCATTTTAGCCTTTTTAGCCATTTTGGCCATTTTGTGATTTTCTAGATATTTTGACTTGTGTTGTGCTAGCAACTGGTTTAACCTTAGTGGACATTGTATAGGAGCCTAACCATGTCTTAGAATTTATTTTTCACCTATTAGAATTTATTTAGGGCTTGGGTTCAATTTAGAAGACTTTTGGATAATTTTTAAG
>JANAVB010030220.1:17534763-17642263 GCA_029216955.1 Iris pallida
GAATACTGCAGAACACATGACATGGCATAGTAAGGAGCAGAAGATGGATGAAGGGAAATTATCTCATCCATCTGATGGAGAGGCATGGAAGCATTTTGATCGATGTCATCCTGGATTTGCTGCAGAGCCTAGGAATGTTCGACTGGGTTTATGTTCTGATGGATTCACTCCTTTCAGACAGTCGGGGGCTCAGTACTCTTGTTGACCGGTAATTTTGACCTCTTACAATCTACCACCATGGATGTGCATAAAAAATCTTTATATGTTCTTGACATTTATCATATCCAGTCTAAAAAAATCCAAAAAAGAACATCAATATCTACTTGCAGCCATTGGTGGATGAGTTGAAACAATTATAGAGTTCGGCGTTCAGATGTATGATATATCGATGGAGCAGAACTTTCAGATGAGAGCGATGTTGATGTGGACCATCAATGATTTTCCAGCATATGGAATGTTATCTGGGTGGAGTACTCATGGTATTATGTCTTGTCCGATATATATGGAAAAGAGTAAGGCATTCCGCCTTCAGAATGGAGAAAAAGCTTATTTTTTTGACTGCCATCGTCAGTTCCTTTAGAGCTGGTAAACAGGAACTAACTCCTTTCCCGTTGAGATTGACTGGAGATATCCTTTGGGTAGAGGTAGAGCATTTGTCGACTGTAAAGGAAGATCCCATATCAGACCATCACTTAGAAGGATTCGGACATAGCCATAATTGGACGAAGCAAAGTATCTTTTGGGACTTACCTTATTGGAAGGACAATCTCATAAGACACATTATTGATGTTATACATATTGAAAAAAATGTATTCGACAACATCTTTAATATGGTGATGGATATCAAGAGAAAAATGAAAGACAATCCCAAAGCAAGAAAGGACTTGGAAATTATTTACAGGCGTCCAGAGTTGCATCTAACACGAAGATCCAATGGTAACTAGGTCAAGCCCTCAGCACCATTTACACTGAGTAGGGATAATAAATTGATAATATACAATTAGATTACAAAGCTGAGATTCCCTGACGGTTACGTGTCGAATCTGGCAAGATGTGTCGATCTCAACGAACGCAAGCTGATAGGGATGAAGAGTCATGATTGCCATGTGTTCATGGAGCGTTTACTTCCTATCGCACTGAGAGAGATGTTGCCTTCTCAAGTAAGGGGTCCGTTGACCGAGTTATCTATATTCTTTAAAGATTTGTGTTCAAGTAAGTTGACGGTGCAACATATGTTTGAACTTGGGGAGAAGATTGTATTGACATTGTGCAAGTTAGAAAAGGTATTTCCTCTTAGCTTTTTTGATAGTATGGAACATTTGTCGATTCATCTTGCATACGAAGCACGTATAGGTGCTCCCGTTCATTATCGATGGATGTATTCATTTGAGAGGTATAAAATATTTAATTATCTAGTACTAATAATTATTTTATTCAAACAGTTCTAATATTGAATATATTATTTATAGATATCTACATCACCTGAAGAAGAAGGTAGGTAATAAGGCTCATGTAGAAGCTTCGATATGTGAAGCATATATTATTGAGGAGGTCTCAAACTTTTGCTCAATCTACTTCGATACTCATGTCAGAACAAACTGGAATAGAGAATCAAGAAATGATGAAGGTGAGGTCGATGAACCGAATCATGGAATCCCCACTATATTTAATGTTGGTGGCAAGCCTACAAGTGCTTCTAAGTTACGGTGGTTGGAGGATGATGAGTTTGAAGCCGCTCATCAGTATATCTGCCTAAATAGTGGAATAGAGGAGATGGAAGATATAGAGAAGTAAGAGACTTAATTTTGCTATGTTATACTCCAATTTTGCGATATACTTGTAAAAATTTCTCTAATTTTTTTCGTTTTTATCATAGTATTTTTAGAGCTGAGATAAAAATGGAGAGACCTAGCATTGATGATGATGATCTTGCTAGAGAAGTTGACAAAAAATTTTTGTCGTGGTTCCATAACTATGTAAGGATTAGTATCATTTAACTATTCTAAATTCAGTTGACCTGAAATGCCCCAGTCCCAAAATATTTAGTACTAAGTACGTAGTCATGCCAACTGTATACATACGAAGCATGCTCCAATACATGGAAACTTCGTATGTACACATAAGCTATAAAATACAGTAACCATGAAAATAATCTCATCCACAAATAAATATATCATAAGATCAATTCATAAATGTTATTGTACAAAATGTTGGGCGGAGACAAATCCACTACCAACTAAAAAGAGAGATACATAGGAAATAAGGAAATTTGTTGAACGATACGAAGACGATCTCAGTGCAATCATCCTCGAAGAAAGAGTATGTCATGGCCTTGGCTAGAGCACCTACGAAATATCATAAAAGTATACACCTGGAGAGATCATCAGGTCCTCAGAGGGACGTAACAAGATACAGGAAGAATATGCCATTATAACTACAATGTAAACACCATAAAACTACAACACAACTGGGTCCCTAACCGTCTAGGTGATATGCACTTCGAGGACAACGTTCTACGTAGGGGCTGTAGAATCACGCAAGTAATAAAGAGTGGCCGTCAAGTAGCGCTCATCCGAGACACTATCGGCCCTGGGCAGTAAGTAGCGCTCATCTGAGTCGCTATCGGCCCATAATGTGTATAAAAGTAAATGTAGCCACTACGCTAATAGCTGTCACCTACCCCAATGATACTATACATGTGTCGTAACCACGACACACCAATACGTGTCGCTTCCACAATACTGTTTCATGTCTAATAACTGTCAAGTCTTCTAACATACATATATTGACAGTTATTCCTACGCCTGCGCACGGGGGATCAGCCAATACGCAAGTGACCTCTATATGTTACTCACAACTCACACACAACTCGTGTACAATCGTGATAAGTTAATAAGATGCACTAATTTGACGATAGTCCCTTAACTCTAGGTCCACATGCAAGAAAAAAATAAATAACTGAAAATAAAAGTGCAGAAACTATACAATAACAAAAAAAAATTAATGCAATGAATGAAAGCAGTAAAGGTGGGGCTGAATTCTAATGACGAATTTAGAGTTTATTATCCGAGTGAGGTAAGATGATGTCCTGGCGACGAATCAACAACAGCGCACAAAGAGGAAGGTGTAGGAACAACTTCGGATGATGAAGATAGTCTATTATCTAATTATAATCAATACTGCACCTATTACATTTATTTAATAAATTTTGAAGTTAGGATATGGTATAAGTTTTCGTATCAGCTTTCTAAAAACTAAACAGATTACATTTTCATTTTCGGAATCTTCCGAAATCACAAAAATATCGAAACATGTATATTTTTTGGACAATAGATACTCAAACAGTCTTGCAGAAATTTACAGAATGAATTTTGACTATTAAAATATGTTTTTGGAAACCTTACCTCGATACGCTTCTTTTAAAAAAACTAGAGGCGAAACGGAGTTCGGAGCTAAGAGATATCGTCGTTCTAAGTTGCTCTTGCTGCTAAAAAGTTGGGCTGAATTCTAATGACGAATTTAGAGTTTATACTAGACTAAAAATAATTTTGAATTATGGCTGATAGAAGGGGGATGTATTGGGTTTATATAGGTATTTATTTCAGATTTATCTCCTAAATTAGATAGGATATGATTTAAATAAATTGGATTTTGCTTTGTTAGGATAGGATATAGATAGAGATGTTTTCCAAGTAGAAGTAGAATTAGTATTAATTTAAAATATAGTTTATATCTATCTAAATTATTATAGGTAATACATATAATTTATATTTATTTAAATAACCTACGTCTAATATTATTTATACAAGCAGAATTAGTTAATACTAAATTGACTTTTATTATATATTACGTAAATGGTGTACAATATATGTAAGAGGTAAAGTTTAATAAAAGTCATGAAATAAATCCTAAAATCTTTAAAAATTGTTCAATGCATTTAGAACCTTAATACTAGAAAAAATATTTTTATATTTTTATATCTATATAATATATCTATTTATATACACACATATATTTACTTATATAACGATTTAAAAATCTAATTAAATCCTTAGTATTATCTATTCCTAATGTAGGGTCTATCTGCAGAACTATGTAAATATATCCATATATATCCATATATAACAATGAAATAACCAATAATAAATTATTTTACTTAGTAACAATAACATTAATAAAAATAATCCTAATAACATCTAAAATAACCAAGAGTGATTTTTTTTGGTAAACATATACTATACACTCTTTATTCGGGTCCAGAAAATTGTACAAATATTCTAAAACGCCTTTTAATAATAATGATACCAATTTGTACAAGTAATCAGATATTTAGAAAATATATGTCAAGTCCTAAAAATAATTAAGAATATTTGTACACATATAAAATATGCCTACATGGTCGTCTTTAGTCTCACTACATGCCTGTTGGGCTAGTTTGGTACAACCGAGTCACCTAAAAATCAATATATTAAAAAATATCTAATTAAAATAATTTAAAAGTGTCAATTTACAACTTGACCTGGTTTTCCTAGTTCGGACATCACTGTCACTAGTCCTCCCATAGTATGGCAAATACACTAGTCAAGGCACACTGCTACATCTTCCGTACCACAATTCCTCGTCGTCTTATGCTCCAAAACTCAACAATGGCTAAGGTCATCTATAATAAATATAATTTTAATTAAAAATATCCATAAATTCCATAAAATTCATTTTTGAGTCAATTAAATATTAAAAAAATAATTTCAAAAATTTAAGAATTTTACATCCTAACCAACTTACAAGAATTTCGTCCTCAAAATTAAGAAACAAGTAGGATAGGTAGGGTTGAGAAGAAAAAAAAATTTTCTCTTAAGAAAATGCGAACAACGCATTGGAGAAGGGACGACATATAAGGAAAATAGACAAGTTTAGGAGATCACGAAGTAAGTAACCAAGAAAATAATTTACGGATATGGTTGAGGGTTGCGAGTTACCGCAAGAAAAAAGATTAAGGGTTTAATCAAGATAACACGAATTGAAGGATAGTAAGGAATTCAAGTAGATCAAAAGAACTTAATTTAGAGATTTAGGGTATATGGTTCCTTAGAAGAAAATTGTAGGTGTCTAGGTCGAAGACACGATTAATGGAGCAAATTGAATCATTCTAAGGTTTCGAAACGATGAGAAAGTTGCGATAGTAGTTATAGGGTCGAAGGAAAGGTCGAGTAGTTTAAGCCAAGGGTATAGCCAAGGGTTGGTAATGGCTATTTATAGTGGTCATAAGTGATAGGGCAACTAAAGGAATACTTTGTACGAGCAATTTTGTCTTTCTAAAATAGAAGGGACCAATAAGGAGTTCAAGGAAGATACGATCAAATACGAATATGTGGTTCAAAGGTGCTTTAAATAATTCAAAAAGAGAGTTAGTCATGGCAAACGCGGATAAGATCCTAAATGACGAGTATACTTGTTAACTATTGTAAGCCCCCTAAATTTTCGAGATTTATTTTCGAATTTCCTAAATGATTTATTCTCGATAATTCATTCTATTTAATTAATTTTTGATCATTAAATGCTCTTTACCGTGACTTGAAATTCTAGAGCATCAGGGATGCCAGTCTCTGGAAACTTTCTTCTTAAAGTTTGTAGTAGACGAGATTATCTTCACATTGATATTTTGTGTCCCACTCGAACTTGTTCCCTTGTGCTCCATTTGCTTCATACAACTTTCGGGTCAATTTAGACCAATTTATCGTCTGTCATAATTTGTGATTTAATTTTCAACTTAATTTTCGGGCCCGACATCGATCCAATCTAGTCGACCTAATATATGGCCCTGGCCTGTTTTGAGTCTACTATGCACGTGCCATTTGTGTGCCACTAATTGGATCGCTCTTGTGCTCCCATTCAATCCGTAATTTAAATTGGTTTAATTTATTATTTTAGTTAAATCTTAGCCCCAAGCTTGTCCAAACTTGACCCAACACCCAACCCAATTTGGTGTAACCCCAGTCATGACTACCTATACACCCCACTATTGTAATCGCATTTTATTTACTCAAAAATATTCCTATTTTATATAATTATCTTACTTTCTCTCTCTATTATATATATATATATATAATGCTCTCTCTCTCTCTACATTTAAATCTCTCTCTTCTCTACACACAAGCCCCCTAGCAGCCGACCTCCTTCTCTCTCCCCCCTTTTTAAAATATCTAAATATCTCTCTCTCTCCCTTCTTATATATATATATATATATATATATATTATATAAACAATCTCTCTCTCTCTCTCACTTTATTCAACACAACCCCCCTCCTTACACGAACCAGCAACCCCCCATTCTTTCTTCTTCTTATTCTTCACTCCTCCTTCCTTCTTATTCTTCATACTCCAAGATCATCACCACCATTTTTTCTTCTTTTCCTCCTCCTACTCATCACCACAACCACCATCATCATCTAACTACACTACCACCACCATCATTTTCTTTTCCTTCTCCTCCTCCTCCCCAACATCGCGGCCAACTGCCCCGCCGTTACGCTGTACCACCGACCCGTCGTGCCCTCTGGTTGCACCGCCGTGCCACCGTGGGTGGGCAGCGATGCGACCACAGCAGCAGCAGCAGCGACAAACGCAAGCCACAGCAGCAGCCGACGCGTCGTACCGGCAGCCGCGCGGTACAGCACCGCCGCCGCCGGCCCCTCCTTGGCCGGGCGCACCCCCATGCAGGCCCCATGGCCTCCGCTCCTCTCTCCGACGTGTATCGGAGGCGATGCGTGCGTTTGGCATGGGTTACCGTCGTGACGAGCTCGAAAACGAAGTTGAAACGGTGTTTTGTCGCAGCGACTTCGTGCACGATTTTTGAGAAATCCGACCATTGGATCGATAATTTCTTTGCTCCGTCTCAATCTCGGTATATACTCCTTCATCCCTCTCAAATTTCATCCGTTAATTTTGTCGTTTGATAGATCAAAACCGGCCACCAAGTTGACGTTTTAATTTGAACTGTTTTTGGATAGTTTCGTGGAGCCAACTTCGCGGGATCGTATCTTCATCGTCGAAGCTCCATCTGGTGATCCGTCAGTTCCTATAAACAGATGGTATAACCCTTTTCTTGCCATTTCAATTTTGTTTCATTGTGAGCACGTTTGGTTGGTTGAATTCGATGCCAAAGTTGGCCGTCCGAATTCTTTAATTTGTACTTGTAAATTCTATTTTTTGAACCTGGGAATCCGGATTCAATTTCTGACACCACCAGTAGACTCGTGGTGTCGTTCTGGCATATTTTTATATAAAGTTTGTTAGATTTGGATGACGTGGGCCCTGACACGTATTTCGGTGCAAAGTGGGCCCCACAGTCCGGGTCAACGGGACTTTTTGACGCTGGCTCATCGAAATCTAATTTCGGATATACCGTTGAGTTCTTATCGTCATTCTGGACTTGTTGACATATAATTTGCTAGATTTTAGTGGACATTGGTTCCGACACGCATTTCGGTGCAAGTCGGATACCAATATCCGGGTTAACGGATCATTTTGAGATCGGTTCATCCGAATCCAATTCCGGATATACCGTTGAGTTCGTATCGTCATTCTGGACTCGTTGACATATAATTTGCTGAGTTTTGAGGACATTGGCTCCGATACGCTTTTCCGTGCAAATCGAAATTTCAATATTCTGGTCAACGGACCAATTTGAGATCGGGTCAACGGAATCCAATTCTGGATATACCGTTGGGTTCGTATCGTCATTCTGGATTCGTGAACATATAATTTGTTAGATTTGGTAGACTAGTTTTCTTGCACATTTTTTCGTGCAAAGCGGGTCCGACACGGACACCGTTTTGATCCGAAATTACCTTTTTGCCCCTGTGTCCAAATTGGACTTATGGATAGGCTATCCTAGATGATTTTACCATTCTGGACATGTTGGTGATGTTTGTTTCATCATCCGACAATGTTTGTAGATATTTTTCTGTGTATTACCTTTTATTATAATTAATTCTCATTTAGTTCGTATTTCGGAATTAGTACAACGAAACTGAGATCAGTCGATTCCAGTGATCTCACATCGCTGAAATTGGCAAGATGATCATGTGGATCACTGTGATAAGATTATTAACCTTACCGTTGATTATCTAATCTCGATTTACGTGTCATAGGTTTCGATGTACGAATAACGAGGTACAACTTGATATTTTAATTCTTAGATTAGAGTCGACCCTGTTTGACCAAGATATATGGTATATTGGTTGGTAATGTTTAGGAATAGAATGCTTAGGCTAGTTTTGACCTCGGTTGACCAAGTTTGACTGCTTTGAGCAAAAGTCAACTATCAGTCAACACTTGGCTTAGGAATGTCTAGAAGTTGACCAGAGTTGACCAGTTGACCAAAAGTCAATTGTAAGTCAACCTTTGACCTAGTTTGACCTAGTGTGACTCAATGTGACCTAGTTTGACTTAGTTGGACTGAGATTGACCTAGATGACATAGTTTATACTATAGAATCAAGCCTAACACCGTTGAACCCTAATTAGCTTATATATATCTTATCCTTAGGTCCGTGGCATCACTCTGAGCATCACCACCATTTGATAGCTCAGGACCGCAGGCGAGTACATTCTCTGATAGTAATTCCTTGTCTTGATATTTTCTGTATCCGATTCAGTTATAGTATTTTACTTGATTCTCGTCACGATGGTACACGGACTAGTATATACCGGATTCCTATCATGAGATGTCATTCTTGGATTTTCTTGGGATACTGGTACTTGCTCGATCTTGTTCTTGTACTTGTATTTACACCGATTCCTGAGAAGGAGTAGCTACCTTCTTATGGAATCTTGTGCCATGACGTGCTATGTCAGGATCCGTATACTATTCGGAGAATGGGGAATTTTATAGATAGTGTGATCAATGCCCACCTTGAGTTACTACTTGTATCATGCTATACCCTCACCTCACGATGGGTATAGCCTGACCTGTGCTACTACTTGCTCCATAGCTTGCCATTCCGGCCGGACCGAGTCCACGTACTTGTAGTCGGTCGGCAGGAAGCCTGATCTTGACCCATACCGATCACATTATGCTATAATATTCGAGGCACATTTTACATTTATTATATCAGTTATATATTACAGTTCAGCTTACTTTTCCTGTATGATTCACCTTGACATGATTTTCAGTTTATATATCCTATTTTACTTACAGTCTTGATATATCATCTTGTATTCCATTATGATTGTCTCTTACAGCATTTGTCAATACTATGAAACTGTTATTAGTCTATGTACTCGTTCCATCCTGACTGGATATGTTAACAATATTTTAGGAGTAGTTGTGCCATTATTGGACTTCATGATGTTGCTAGCTGAGGTGGATCTCACTATTCTTCTATGTGAGTTGCCTGGTAGTTATCCTTAGTTTGTCTTGTTTTTTCTTCTTTATTTTCCTGTCTTATGATTCCTTTAGTAGTTTCTAGTTGTTCTTGTGCCTTAGTTATCTTTCCTGTCTTATCTTCTTTAGATGTTGGGTTGTGATTGAGTACATTATAGTTCATGGACCTTCTAGATGTAGTGTATATTTATTGGGTACTAGACAACGTTCTACCGCCGATACTGCGGCGTAGGCTGGGCGTGGCCCACGTATTCGTATCCGTATATCCGGGTGCGGGTCGTGACATATTTTTAGTGGTGGCCCATGCAGGTCAGTCTTTGCAATTGATGTGAAGTCGTAGTAGTACTTCAGCTTATCTGTACTACTTCGAGCCTACCCTAGGATTAAGGTTGAGTCATAGAATATTTTAGGAATTTGGTACTCAGTCACATATTAGGAACTCTTGGTAGATTCCAGGGATGGCCCCTGGGAATCTTATTTTGAACTTTTCGAAACTTTTCCCGTTTGTTCCTGTCCATCCTGATTTCTGAAACATATGTCCGTTATCAACTTTATTCTTTCTTGGAATGAGTTGTGGACCCCAGAGGGAATGTATAAGTTGAACTTATATATCTTCTAGGTTGAGACGAGAATATGATTTGCCAGTCTTATATCAGGTTGAGATTGTTTTAGATTATATTCCAATAATTTCCTTTTATCTTGACCTAGATAGTACCTTTAGACATCTCCTAAGAATTTTCTTTTAAACCCTATCTCGGAATCTGTTTCCGCTAGTTTCCATTTATTTATCTTTGATTCGTTGTTGAATTTTAAATCTTGATGTTCGTTCGTTGTTGACTTCAATTTTGATTCTATTTGAAGATAAGTTTTTAAGGATTGAGTTAAGATATCCTGATAAACATATTTGATGGAGACGATGAGAACAATAAATATCTACATTATTTATGGAGTTTAGAATTTATCGTAGTCATATTAGCTAGCCTGACAAGGACATGGAGCCTAATTTTGGATATACTATCCTAGTTATGGAATTTAGATTTTCTTGTAGCCATACCGGTTGGCGTGGTAAGGAATTTAGATGACATGATTATAGGGTGTATATCTTAGTTATGGACTCTATCATTTATTGCAACTATGTTTACTGGCGTGGCAAAAATTCTGGCAACATGATTTCGGATGGACGTGTATGGTTATCAGGTCATATCTTAAATTGAATGACTTCTTTTTGACCAAATGATAAGGACAATTCATACCCTTATTTCTCGACTTATCATTCAATTCCTTATCCTTGAACCGTTTCTTAAAATTCAATATTGTAAGATTTGATCTTATCTGATTTTGACTAGTCGATTTGGTCGTCTTGTTTATCATGCCAAAGAGTCTTGGTTGCTGACTAGACTCTAGATGACTTCAAATTTTCTTGTGACTTGGGTTTTCATCCTTGGATTCTCGTGCCCAGCCTTCGTTGATCTTATTCTCCATCTTGCCCAAATTTTGATTTACTCGAAAGTTGATCAACTTAGATCGTGTTAAGACAAATTTCGTTATCATGGTTGGATTTCAATGCTATTAACCCTCGTGCATTAACTTTCGATTTTGATCATGTTTGGATTTTGGACACTCGTGTCTAAACTTTTTTCGACCTTGATTTTATTTCCTGATTACGTCCAAATTTCTTGTGATTAGTCGTGCCTAGATGATTTGGCATGACTAAGACAACTTAGGATTTCCTTGACCGTGATTTTAACGATCATAACTATATATTTTATCTTGCCTCAACTCGTGCCTAAATTTTTTGACTTTCAATCACGACTAACTAGTGTGACTACAAAATTAGTCGTGTTAGAATTAAACATGTTTGACTTTCTACCGTGCCTAATTGACTTGGGTTCCTTCCTAAATTGTGCTTTTAGGACCTTGATTTCGAATTCATAATTTTATCGGCATTCACCACTGAACTTGGACCTTGATCGTGCTTATGTGAACTATAATCTGGTTTCTATCAAATCTAACTCTCAATCGTGCTATACTCAAAATTTTCTCTCCATTTGCTTCTCTTGGCCTTGTTTTGGATCATGACTATTCGACTTTGATTTTCATTATCTTGATAATCTTAACCCTCAAATCGTGCTAAAAATCTTGAACCCTAATCGACTGTGTCGAAATAGATCTCCTTCGTACTTAAATTTTGATTCTCTAGTCACTCGTGCTCAGGTTTCATTCCTGATCATGACTAGGTTTGTAATTTTTGTCGCTCTACTATACATCGTGCCTAAGTGGTTAATCATTCCAAAATTTTGATCCCATCTGGGTCTTGATTTCACTCATGACCAGGTGGTTAAATTCTTGATCAATGTTGTGCTAAGCATTGTTTATTCCGAACAATGCCTAATCACATCATTTTCAACTTGATCGTGCCGATCTAACCAAAAATCTAATTTCTTCGACCTGGATCATATTTATCGATGTTTTGACCTAATTCTGACTTGTTCATAATCGAACGATTCTTGATTTTTCTAGTCGCGGCTTTGTGCTTACCTACAAGCTGTGACTATAAATCCCAATCATGCCAAACCTCGTTTTAGTCATGGTTAGTTTTTTATCTTGATTGGGACTGTATGACTTTCGGGTTGATTTCCATCAACTTAAGTCCTACAGATCACCCCGTACTTAAACTTCATGTATATTTTCGATTCTCTTAATCGTCTCTAAAATTATGCTCCAATGACTTGGCTTATTTCTGAAATCATGCACATATACTTTTGTTCATATCATGATTCTATCGTGCCAAATCCCTCATCGTGCCTGAACAATTTTGAATCGATTATCTTGATCGTGCAAAACTCGTCATTCTTGGATTGTGCCTAAAATATTGCCTAAATCTTCTATCATGTTTTAACCCCACTACCAATCTTTAATTTCGAGGACAAAATTTTTATAAGGTGGATAGGATGTAAGTCCCCTGAATTTCTGGGATTTATTTTCGAATTTCCTAAATGATTTATTCTCGATAATTCATTCTATTTAATTAATTTTTGACCATTAAATGCCCTTTACCGTGACTTGAAATTCTAGAGCATCAGGGATGCCAGTCTCTGGAAACTTTCTTCTTGAAGTTTGTAGTAGACGAGATTATCTACACATTGATATTTCTTGTCCCACTCGAACTTGTTCCCTTGTGCTCCATTTGCTTCGCGCAACTTTCGGGTCAATTTAGACCAATTTATCGTCTATCGTAATTTGTGATTTAATTTCCAACTTAATTTCCGGGCCTGACATCGGTCCAATCTAGTCGACCTAATATATGGTCCGGGCCTGTTTTGAGTCTACAATGCACATGCACTTGCGTGCCACTGATTGGATCTCTCTTGTGCTCCCATTCCATCCGTAATTTAAATTGGTTTAATTTATTATTTTAATTAAATCTTGGCCCCAAGCTTGTCCAAACTTGACGCAACACCCAATCCAATTTGGTGTAACCCCTGTCATGACTACCTATACACCCCACTATTGTAATCACATTTTCTCTACTAAAAAATATTCCTATTTTATATAATTATCTTACTTTCTCTCTCTATTATATATATATACACACATATATATATATATATATATATATATATATATATATATATATATATATATATATATATATATATATATATAATGCTCTCTCTCTATATTTAAATCTCTCTCTTCTCTACACACAAGCCCCCCCCAGCAGCCGACCTCCTTCTCTCTCCCCCCTTTTCAAAATATCTAAATATCTCTCTCTCCCTTCTTATATAATACACACACACACACACACACACACACACACACACACACACACACACACACACACAGATATATATATATATATATATATATATATATATATATATATATATATATATATATATATATATAAACAATCTCTCTCTCTCTCTCTCTCTCTCACTTTATTCAACACAACCCCCCCTCCTTGCACGAACCAGCAACCCACCATTCTTTCTTTTTCTTATTCTTCACTCCTCCTTCCTTCTTCTTCTTCATACTCCAACACCATCACCACCATTTTTTTTCTTTTCCTTCTCCTACTCATCACCACCACCACCATCATCATCTAACTACACCATCACCACCATCATTTTCTTTTCCTTCTCCTCCTCCTCCCCACCGTCGCGGCCAACTGCCCCGCCGTTGCGCCGCACCACCGACCTGCTGTGCCCTCTGGCTGCACCGCCGCGCCACCATGGGTGGGCAGCGACGCGACCACAGCAGCAGTAGCTGCGACAAATGCAAGCCGCAGCAGCACCCGACGCGCCGTACCGGCAGCCGCGCGGTACAGCACCGCCGCCGTTGGCCGTGGCCAGCCCCCCTTGGCCGGGCACACCCTCCAGGCAGGCCTCGTGGCCTTCGCTCCTCTCTCCGACGTGTATCGGAGACGATGCGTGCGTTTGGCACGGGTTACCGTCGTGACGAGCTCGAAAACGAAGTTGAAACGGTATTTTGTCGCAGCGACTTCGCGCATGATTTTCAAAAAATCCGACCGTTGGATCGGCGATTTCTTTGCTCCGTCTCAATCTCGGTATATACCCCTTCAACCCTCTCAAATTTCATCCATTAATTTCGTCGTTTGATAGATCAAAATCGGCCACCAAGTTGACGTTTTAATTTGAACTATTTTTGGACAGTTTCGTGGAGCCAATTTTGCGGGATCGTATCTTCATCGTCGCAGCTCCATCTGGTGCGCCGTCATTTCCTGTGCACAGCTGGTATAACCCTTTTCCTGCCATTTTAATTTTGTTTCATTGTGAGCACGTTTGGTTGGTTGAATTCAACGCCAAAGTTGGCCGTCCGAATTCTTTAATTTGCACTTGTAAATTCTATTTGTTGAACCCGGGACTCCGGATTCAATTTCTGACACCACCAGTAGACTCGTGGCATCGTTCTGGCATTTTTTCATATAAAGTTTGTTAGATTTGGAGGACGTCGGCCCTGGCACGCATTTCGGTGCAAAGTGGGCCCCACAGTCCGGGTCAACGGGACTTTTTGACGCCGGCTCATCGGAATCCAATTCCGGATATATCGTTGAGTTCGTATCGTCATTCTGTACTCGTTGACATATAATTTGCTAGGTTTTAGTGGACATTGGTTCTGACATGTATTTCGGTGCAAGTCGGATACCAATATTCGGATCAACGGGTCATTTTGAGATCGGCTCATCGGAATCCAATTCCGAATATACCGTTGAGTTCGTATCATCATTCTGGACTCGTTGACATATAATTTGCTAAGTTTTGAGGACATTGGCTCCGACACGCTTTTCCGTGCAAATCAGAATTTTAATGTCCTGGTCAACGGACCAATTTGAGATCGGGTCAACGGAATCCAATTCTCGTGTCACGACCCGCACCCACTGTGAGGGTACAAATACGTAACGACGCCCAGCCTACGCCGCAGTGTCGGCGGTAGAACGCTGTCCTAGGTTACTATCTAATCAACAACTCACGCAATTATATAATATGATTGTCAAATCTCAACTCCGAACGGAGGACAAGTATAGATATAATGAAACTCAATCACAGTCTAAGAACGATAAGATATCACAGAAGATTAAAACTAAGACTAATAACAGAAATAAATCCAACAACTAAAATAATACAAACTCAGACAAAACTCAACTACAATCTCAACTTATATACACTCCAGTTCTAAACAGGAAAACTAAAACGAGACAGACTAACTAAACTCCCGATCACCCCTGAGTGTCGGGGCCATAGATAGCTAAGCCATCTCCTGCTCCAGGGCAAGTAGGGAAAATGTCCTCAGGAAAGTCATCTGTAGTATTTTCAACAGGTCCAGTCAGGACAGGAACGAGTACAACTCATCAAGAAATCCCAATTAAATGAGAGAGAACTATAAAGCAGTTATAGACAGTTTTATTGATGAATATGGCAGTTATATACAGGTGATGGTATGGAGAACAAATAAGATACAAGGAAAGTAAGTAACTAAAACAAGAGAAGAATGATGGCAATAAAGACTGTAAAATAATTCTAGCTGAACTAAAGTAACATAATAAGTCCAGTTTGTACAATGTAAGTTGAGTGTGATCCCAATGTAAGTCTAATACAATTTGAGTCTAGTAAATGATTCTTGTACATGATGATTCTAGTAGATGATTCTTCTCAATGATTTGAGTGAAGTGATTCTTGTAAGATTCTTGTACACTAATCCTTGTAGGTGATTCTTGTAATGAGTACGACACATCGCACGCTCGGCCAAGCGGTGATGGCTATCATTCTTGTAATACGGCACATCGTACGCTCGGCCAAGCGACGATGGCTATCATTCTTGTTTGGTGATTCTTGTTGAATACGACACATCGCATACCAGGCCCAGCAGCGATGGCTATCGTTCTTGTAATGATGATTCTTGTATGATTTGTACATTTAATACTTGTAGGTGTTTCGAGTAGATGAGTCTTGTGAGTGATTCGAGTAATAGGGTTAGAAAAATCAAGTACATGTATTGCGAATAAATGAATCTAAAATATTAATACATGTTGTGACAGAGAATCAAATAGAACTATACTAGAACTGAATCACAGTAATCATCAAATAAATGAAAGAACTATCAGAGAATGTACTCGCCTGCTACTCTGAAAAGAGTAGTGTAATATCAGATGCCTGCACCAGAGTCACAATGTCCTAAATAGAGCAGTACAGGTTATAATATATTTAAAACAAGGTAAATGATGTTTATGATGCAATCTACATAATTTCTAGGTCAAACTAGGTCAAAGTCAACTCTAAGTCAAACCTGGTCAACTGTCTAGGTAAAACTAGGTCCAAGTCAAAATTGGTCAACTCTGGGTCAACCCAAGTCAATACTCTAGTCAAACTAGGTCAATAAAGTCAATTTGGTCAATCCTAGCCAAATAGTCCACTATTGGTCAAACTGGTCTAAGAGTCCATGTCTAGGTATTGGTTAACTAGGATGCAAGGCTAATCTTCTAATTCCTAACAATACCATAACATTACCTACATATCCTATAGCTCAAGCATGATATAACCTACCCAAAACTTATGCACAACACCCAAACCCATATGTATATCCATATTGTCATCTATGGGGGTATAGAACCCTAGGCTTACAACACCACTGCCAGTTGCTACTCATCCTACCTCTTCCAATACCATATGCTAATCACATATAGATATAAGTGTCTCCAACCTTATCCCAAACTACCTTAGCCCCAACTCAACATCTCAGGAATTTCAGAAATATACCAACAACCACCCAATCCTAACTAAAATGAATAACAATACATAGGTACATACATACATATATACATCATATATATAAAGAGATAGAGAGGGGGACTAGGTGTGGCATGCATAGATGTGTGTTCAATGTGAAAGGGTATACAAGTGTGTACAGAAATGTAAAAATACATTCTCAGTTCAGTTCACTCTTGTAACTAACCCCTCTCCTATTCTAAATCCCTGCCTATCCTCTTGTTCAATATATCTCTCCTTAACTCATCTATCAAAGGCCAATGGCCCAAGCTAAAACCACTGCTTTGCATGCCCAGGCAGCTGAAAACATGCCTGCTGCTGCTACTGAAATGCAAGCCAGGCCAAGCCAAGGCTACTGCAGGCCACTGCCATGTCTACTGCTCTCTACTCCTGGTATATACTAGCCTGACATTCCTACCCATACAATAACATGACTGATACCCATAGGTGCCAATACTGATACCAGAGTGTAAAATAATGAACTGAATGATACCTAAATCTGTACTGAACCATTTACATAAATAAAGGAATGATCAATTAACATAATAGGTGATTGAATGCATTTAGGAATTTCAGTGAGGTGCAAAACTGTATACAGGACAATTGTGATATACTAAACAGTTTAGTGAATGCTAGGGTGTCAAGTGGCATATGGGTAGGTAGTGTGTGTGTGTGTGTGTTTGTGTAGGTGAAAGGAAACATTAAGAGTATATGTGTTTACTTGAAACAATGAACAATTTCAGTTTAATGAAATGACAGGGAACTATATCTCAGACTTGGTTTTTCAGGGAAAAAGGATCAATAACAGTAATAACCCATCCAACCCAAATTCGAGAACCATAACATTAACAAACTTGAAACCTATACTAGGTTTAAGATCCTTAAATCATCTCAGGTTCTCAGGAATCCTGAGAACAATGACAGGTCTTAATTCAGATTTCATGATCTCAACTCAGTTTTATACATATGAATCATTCAGGATTCTCAGGTTCTATTTCAGTTATTCATTCATAAACTCAGGATCATTCATAGGTATCTCAATTTAACATCTAAGCAACTGAACCAACCTATCACAGTTACCTACACATATCAGTAAAAAAAAAAACCTTTGCAAGCAAAACCCAACGAGGTTCGAATTCACATTCGAACTCAACAATTCCTGAAAAACCAATTGGAAAATACCAACTAATTCCTAAGTAAAATATTTGAACTTATTTGAAATCCTAATTTGAATTTAACACTTGAATACTTAAACAATAACCAACAGTATCAGAGAACCATAGTTCGACTGTCAACAAAACCATTCGAAACCAACAAATTTGAAATAATTATAGCAAAACACATGTACAGAGTTAGGAACATATTAGGCATGTCCACGTGTCCCATTGTGTCCAGAAAATAGGACACGAAGGTGTCCAAAAGAAGGAAAACCAATATCAGGAAAACCAGTGCACAGCACTCCTCGTGCAGAGGTGTCGAGCAACCTAGGGGCTCGTGTGTCGACCCTAGAGCCTCGTGCTCGTGTCCAACCCTAGGGTAGGTATAGGGCTAGGGATACAAGTGTCTGTATCGTGTCTAAAGTGTGTCGTGTCCGAGTTTAGCGTGCGTATCAGTGTCACGAAAAACGCGTGCACAGCACTGTACAAAATCAGTGCAGGTCCAATTTCTTCATGCACACTAAACGAGAAGCCGAGAAAATTTACAAGTGTCGTGTCAGTCATTAGGACAACGTGTGTGTCAAGTTTCATGGCTTGAGTCACTGTGTCGTGTCCGCTAGGACGCCCGAGCAGCAGGACATTGCACGGTGTCCCCGTGCATGCGTTCGTGTCCAATTTTGGACACGAAAGAGACACGAAAATCCAATCAGTCTTCACAAAAATTAGTATACACATATAGAGCAACAATTTCATATAATTATATTTACAAAAATCGAAAATAAATTCCTTAGAGGCATTTAATCAAACACCTACAAAACAATACGACACGTGTCCGATACGGACACCAAACGGACACGAATTCTACCCAAATTTTGGGGACACCTAGGGGACTCCTAGATCTAGCCCTACATGCAAAGAAAACAGAAATTTAAATCAATTTAGAGGGTTTTACCTATATGTGCAAAAAGTTTGAAAAAGCTTCAAATGGGGGATTCCTCCTTGCTATCCAAAAGCTCTCAAATTGTCCCAAGGCTGGGATTAAATTTCACAATCAGAAAATAGGAGGAAATTAGGCTCTAATGCAAGAAACTAGAGTTAAAAAGGAATTGAAATGAGGAAGTTATGGATTGGGGAAGAAGGCTCTTTACCTCTTTCTTCAAACTTGTAAAAATTTAATAAAAGAGGCAATAACAAGGAGGAGATTATTTATAGGGAAAGGGGAGCCCTAGTGGCTGGTTAAAAAGTAGAAAATTAGGGTTAGGGCTTAGTCTAATGGCTATGGGCCAAGTTGTACTAGTCATGGAAACAATTTCTAGGTCTCAAGCCTATGGACCAATTCACCAATCCTCCTACTCCAAACTTGATCCTAAGTGTCCTAACTTGAGTTGACTTAAGTTAAACTAGGGTCCATACCATGTTAACTAGGTCACCAAGTCAAAGTCAAATCTAGGACAGTCTTTTAAGTCGCAGCTAGTCAAAAGTCAAAATCAATAATCACCAGTGCAATAAATCATAAAATAATTCAAAGAGGCCAAATGACCAAAATACTCCTAAGCTAAAAATGATAATTAAATCATCCTAATGACATGGTTAGGCTCTAGGTCATGCAGTCTCTACAGTTTCACTAGCTGCACACAAAAATCACAAGTCATGACTTAAACCATTTTAAACAGTTTAAAAATAATTAAAAATCACCAAAAATCATAATGTGAAATAAATACCAATAAATAATAATTATAATTACAAAATTTCAAAATTACCCTCATCTGGAAAACTGGGTGTTACATCTGGATATACCGTTGGATTCGTATCGTCATTCTGGATTCGTGGACATATAATTTGTTAGGTTGGTAGACTAGTTTTCTTGCACGTTTTCGGTGCAAAGTGGGTCCGACACGGACACCGTTTTGATCCGAAATTACCTTTTTGCCCCTGTGTCCAAATTGGACTTATGGATAGGCTATCCTAGCTGATTTGACCATTCTGGACACGTTGGTGATGTTTGTTTCATCATCCGACAATGTTTGTAGATATTTCTCTGTGTATTACCTTTTATTATAATTAATTGTTATTTAGTTCGTATTTCGAAATTAGTACAATGAAACTGAGATCAGTCGATTCCAGTGATCTCACATCGCTGAAATTGGCAAGATGATCATATAGATCACTGTGATAAGATTATTAACCTTACCGTTGATTATCTTATCTCGATTTACGTGTCATAGGTTTTGATGTACGAATAACGAGGTACAACTTAATATTTTAATTCTTAGATTAGAGTTGACCCTGTTTGACTAATATATATGGTATCTTGGTTGGTAATGTTTAGGAATAGAATGCTTATGCTAGTTTTGACCTCGGTTGACCAAGTTTAACTGCTTTGACCAAAAGTCAACTATCAGTCAACACTTGGCCTAGGAATGTCTAGAAGTTGACCAGAGTTGACCAGTTGACCAAAAGTCAATTGTAAGTCAACTTTTGACCTAGTTTGACCTAGTATGACTCAATGTGACCTAGTTTGACTTAGTTGGACTGAGATTGACCTAGATTACATAGTTTATACTATAGAATCAAGCCTAACACTGTTGAACCCTAATTAGCTTATATATATCTTATCCTTAGGTCCATGGCATCAATCTGAGCAACGACACCATTTGTTAGCTCAAGACCGCAGGCGAGTACATTCTCTGATAGTAGTTCCTTGTATTGATATTTTTTGTATCCGATTCAGTTATAGTGTTTTACTTGATTCTCGTCACGATGGTACACGGACTAGTATATACCGGATTCCTGTCATGAGATATCATTCTTGGATTTTCTTGGGATACTGGTACTTGCTCGATCTTGTTCTTATACTTGTATTGACACCGATTCCTGAGAAGGAGTAGCTACCTTCTTATGGAATCTCGTGCCATAACGTGCTATGTTCGTATCTGTATACTATTCGGGGAATGGAGAATTTTATATATAGTGTGATCAATGCCCACCTTGAGTTACTACTTGTATCATAGCTATACCCTCACCTCACGATGGGTATAGCCTGACCTGTGCTACTACTTGCTCCATAGCTTGCCATTCCGGCCGGACCGAGTCCACGTACTTGTAGTCGGTCGGCTGGAAGCCTGATCTTGACCCATACCGATCACATTATGCTATAATATTCGAGGCACATTTTATATTTATTATATCAGTTACATATTACAGTTCAGCTTACTTTCCCTGCATGATTCACCTTGACATGATTTCCAGTTTATATATCCTGTTTTACTTACAGTCTTGATATATCATCTTGTATTCCATTATGATTGTCTCTTACAGCATTTGTCAATACTATGAAACTGTTGTTAGTCTATGTACTCGTTCCATCCTGACTGGATATGTTAACAATATTTTAGGAGTAGTTGTGCCATTATTGGACTTCATGATGTTGCTAGCTGAGGTGGATCTCACTATTCTTCTATGTGAGTTGACTGGTAGTTATCCTTAGTTTGTCTTGTTTTTCCTTCTTTATTTTCCTGTCTTATGATTCCTTTAGTAGTTTCTAGTTGTTCTTGTGCCTTAGTTATCTTTTCTGTCTTTTCTTCTTTAGATGTTGGGTTGTGATTGAGTACGTTGTAGTTCAAGGACCTTCTAGATGTAGTATATATTTATTGGGTACTAGACAGCTTTCTACTGCCGATACTGCGGCGTAGGCTGGGCGTGGTCCACGTATTCGTATCCGTATATCCGGGTGCAGGTCGTGACAACTATATCTTATTCCGCATGGAGTAATCGTAGGTAAGGCGAACCAAAGTGCACTAGGTTGATCAGACCATCATGTACCGGTTCTGATTAGACAATACGTTAGTGGGTGTGCACCCAATAAAATATGTCATGATCAAGCACGATAAAGAAATGAGCTTACAAAATTTAGGCTAATTTAGCAGTATAAGATAGTCAATTTATAAGTAGGGGTAATGATGAAGGAACATAAATAGTCCAAGACCCTTTTAAAAATCTATTTTTTTTCCCCAAAGTTTAGACCTACGCAGTTGTCCTAGTGTCTCCTTTTCTATGGCTTGGTTGTCTAGATAAGTTAGGGTTCTCTGAATTCTATAGTCTAAGTGAACTTATCAATATGGGTCACAAAGTCAAAGGATTTGTTAGGTCGTGAGGTATTCTACCCAACTTATAAGAGTTAAACTAGTAGTGTGATAGGACAATGGGCCAAGCAATAAAGATAAGACACAAGGTTAAGCATTTAAGGAATTAAGTAGAACACAATCACATATCGGGTCGAAAGAATTGAGTCAAGGTTGGATCTCTAATTGAAGTCAGAAAGTATTTTGGTATCATGGTAAAGATTATAGTTTAGCCATTTTGACCAGAAAGTCGTATCATAAAAATAGTGTACAGGGAGACGTATTTTAGTGGGACATGATATACCTACATGAAGGTGGACTCGTCTAGGTGTTACATATAAAATTTGTTGGAAGGTAACAGCTAGTATTACACTCCGAATATCAAAGTCATGGTAAGGGACGCCAAAAGATCTATAATAGAAAGTGGGAGTTCATGGGGTGACAATTAATGAAAAAATAAAAACAAAGAAGACCAAGTTGAAGCATGAAATAAAATTAATTAAGGACACCAGTAAAAATAATTTAGGAACATAGTTCTAGAGAGAAGATAGTCTCGTAGATGAATACAGTTAAGGAACGATCAATTCATTATTCAAATTGCAAACGGTTACTAGGTCACGAGGGAAGGTCGAGTGAGTCAATGTTGAGATACAGTCACAGAGTTTGGTAGATGACTAACAACACTTGTGTATATACTACTATAATGGTCATGAGTGATATGGCAATTAGTGTGGAATACTTTTAACTCATTAGGATTATCTTGGTGGCCTACCATTAAAATTTTAACTCGAGTTTCCTCCAAAAAGTTTCTTAATAAAATTTTCAAAAATAAACTATCATAATTTGTATTCACTCTAAGCCATCCAATTTAATCATGACTAAAAATTTAAATCCCTTTCATAAATCTCAAAGTAAGCTTTTATCACGTTACTACTAACTTTTTCCAAAATTTAACATTTTAAATCCAACTATTAAACTCAAGAGTTCATAAATCATGAATCTATATAAAAATTCCATAACCAATCATAACTTTAAAACTATAATTTTTTTTTTCAAATGACTCTAGATAAAAACTCTTAGCATATTACAAAGCAATCTCAAAATTTAAGCTCAACATTTTAATGCACTTACCAACCATACTCCTACGACATAATTTAAAGCGTTCGATTTTTTTTATCACATCGATTTTTATATTTCAATAAAACATACATATTTTCTAAAACCTTCATAAATAAAAACTCATTCTCTTTCTTTCTTTTTTTTACCAAATTTTTGATAACCGTAATCAAAAATTTTTAAACTCAAAATCTAAATAGATTTGTAAATCATCAATCATAGGACATAATTTAAAAAATTTCCTCAAAAATCGTTATCATATCTTCCAAAATGTTTTAAGCCAAAATTTTACTATCATTACTTCCACTTAAAATTTGAAATTTAATAAACATATTAATCGTAAGTTGTACGACTAAATTTTAAATAATTTCGACTGCCACATTTAAAAATTTAAGATCATTTTCAAACCAAATTTATATTTGTTCAAAAGATGTATAACTATAACCCAATAAATCATAAATATCAAAACTCAAAAATCAAATTAATTACTTTGCTCAATTTTTGTATAGATTCTAACTACTTTTCTGCAGTATCAAAATAAAATTTTATCAATCCTCTGATGATTGCTACCTGGTAATCTTAAAAATAAATTTCTCTTTATCTCTCGAAGCTGGTTATATCGCTACTACAAAACTTAGAATTTACTAATTATTAAAATTATACTTTTAGAAAAATGCCATTATGACTCTGTTAAGGTCTCAATGTATTCCAATTGTCAATGTAATCCTTCTAGCCATGTGTTTGACGAATGAGTATATAGTTGTGTAGCCATCTTCCTAACCATTTTTAAGCACAAGAAGGTAAGGGTATTGGTAGAAAGAGTTCAAGCAAGATGCAAAAATTAAGGGAGGCAACGAGAGTTTGGAATTCGGAAATCAAAAAAGGTGATCAAGTATGTGGATGAGATACCTAGGTTCTAATCCTATATGCAGGCTCACATTGGTACAATTACGTAACCTAAGTGACAACTGATCTGCATGGACCACCACAAAAACATGTAACACCCCAGTCCCAAAATATTTAGGACTAAATACGTAGTCATGCCAGCTGTATACATACGAAGCATACTCCAATACATAGAAACTTCGTATGTACACATAAGCTGTAAAATGCAGTAACCATGAAACTAATCTCATCCATAAATAAATATATCATAAGATCAATTCATAAAAGTTATTGTACAAAATATTGCGTGGAGACAAATCCACTACCAAATAAAAAGAGAGATACATAGGAATGAAGGAAATTTGTTGAACGATGCGAAGATTATCTCAGTGCAATCATCCTCGAAGAAAGAGTATGTCATGGCCTTGGCTAGAGCACCTACGAAATACCACAAAAGTACATACCTGGAGAGATCACCAGGTCCTCAGAGGAACGTAACAAGATACAGAAAGAACATGCCATTATAACTGCAATGTAAACACCATAAAACTACAACACAACCGGGTCCCTAACCGTCTAGGTGATATGCACTTTGAGGACAACATTCTACGCAGGGGCTATAGGAACACGTAAGTAATAGGGAGTGGCCGTCAACTAGCGCTCATCTGAGACACTATCGGCCATGGGCAGTAAGTAGCGCTCATCTGAGTCGCTATCGGCCCATAATGTGTGTAAAAGTAAATGTAGTCCCTATGCTAATAGCTGTCTCCTCCTCCCAATGATACTATACATGTGTTGCAACCATGACATACCAACACGTGTCGCTTCTATAACACTGTTTCATGTTTAATAACTGTCAAAGTCTTCTAGCATGCATCTATTGACAGTTATTCCTACGCCTGCGTACGGGGGATCAACCAACACGCAAGTGACCTCTATATGTTACTCACAACTCACACACAACTCATGTACAATCGTGACAAGTTAATGAGATGCACTAATTTGATGATAGTCCCTTAACTCTAGGTCCACATGCAAGAAAAAAATAAATAACTGAAAATAAAAGTGAAAAAACTATACAATAACTAAAAAAATAAATGCAATAAATGTAAGCAGTAAAGGTGGCAAGGTATCTTGTCTGATATCCGAGTGAGGTAAGATGATGTCCTGGCGACGAATCAACAACAACACACAAAGAGGAAGGCGTAGGAACAACTTCGGATGCTGAAAATAGTCTATTATCTAATTATAATTAATACTGCACCTGTTACATTTATTTAATAAATTCTGAAGTTAGGATATGGTATAGGTTTTCGTATCATCTTTCCGAAAAACTAAATAGATCGTATTTTTGTTTCCGGAATCTCCCGATATCGTAAAAATACCGAAACACAAATATTTTTTTGGACACTATATACTCAAACAGTTTTGCAAAAATTTACAGAACGAATTTTGACTATCAAAATATGTTTTTGAAACCTTACCTCGATACGCTTCTTTTAAAAAAATTGGAGGCGAAATGGAGTTCGGAGCTAGGAGATATCATCGTTCCAAGTTGCTCTTGCTGCTAGAAAGTGGGGTTGAATTCTAATGACGAATTTTAGAGTTTCTACTAGACTAAAAATAATTTCGAATTATGGCTGATAGAAGGGGGATGTATTGGGTTTATATAGGTATTTATTTTAGATTTATCTTCTAAATTAGATAGGATATGATTTAAATAAATTGGATTTTGCTTTGTTAGGATACGATATAGATAGAGATGTTTTCCAAGTAGAAGTAGGATTGGTATTAATTTAAAATATAGTTTATATCTATGTAAATTATTATAGGTAATACATATAATTTATATTTATTTAACTAATCTACATCTAATATTATTTATATAAGATGAATTAGTTAATACTAAATTGACTTTTATTATAGATTACGTAAATGGTGTACAATATATGTAAGAGGTAAAGTTTAATAAAAGTTCATGAAATAAATCGTAAAATCTTTAAAAAAGTTGTTCAATGCATTTTAGAACCTTAATACTATAAAAAATATTTTTATATATTTATATCTATATAATACATCTATTTATATACACACATATATTTACTTATATAACGATTTAAAAATCTAATTAAATCTATAGTATTATCTATTCCTAATGTAGGGTCTATCTGCAAAATTATGTAAATATATCCATATATATATATATATATATATATATATATATATATATATATATATATATATATATATATATATATATATCCGTATACAACATTGAAATAGCCAATAATAAATTATTATACTTAGTAACAATAACATTAATAAAAATAATCCTAATAACATCTAAAATAACCAAGAGTGATTTTTTTTGGTAAACATATACTATACACTCTTTATTCGGGTCCAAAAAATTATACAAATATTCTAAAACGCCTTTTAATAATAATACCAATTTGTACAAGTAATCAGATATTTAGAAAATATATTTCAAGTCCTAAAAATAATTAAAATATTTGTACACACATAAAATATGCCTACATGGTCGCCTTTAGTCTCACTACGTGCCTGCATGGGCATGGATTATATTCGGGCCTAGTTGGGCTGGTTTTGTACAACCGGGTCGCCTAAAAATCAATATATTAAATAATATCTAATTAAAATGATTTAAGTGAGTCAATTCACAACTTGGCCTGGTTTTCCTAGTTTGGACATCACTATGACTAGTTCTCCCATAGTATGGCGAATACACTAGTCAAGGCATACTGCTACATCTACCGTACCAAAATTCCTCGTCGTCTTGTGCTCCAAAACTCGACAATGGCTAAGTCATCTATAATAAATATAATTTTAATTAAAAATACCCATAAATTCCATAAAATTCATTTTTGAGTCAATTAAATATTAAAAGAATAATTTCAAAAATTCAGGGGTTTTACATGACCGACGGAAGAGCTTTATCCTAATGACGTTATGATACGTGATGTTTTAGGTTTTTTGTCCTGGCACATAATTGACCGACGAAAGACTTCGAGCACTAGCTATCGGACCAAGGAAGAGGGCAAAATATTGGGATGGATATACCATCAATGGCTTCAAATTGAGAACCACTGATAAGCCTATCAATCACTCATTTGTTGATGAGGAGGCTAATTACACAAAGAATTCTGGAGTTTGTGTAAGGGGTTCAGTCTACGACGCCGATCCAGAATTTGACTATTACGGTGTTCTAAGAGATATTGTAGAGCTGGATTGCTCTTTTGATACCCAAATTGTGTTGTTCAAATGTGATTAGTTTGACACAACACCCAAGCAAGGATGGAGAATTGACAAATACTTTGGATTTATTGATATAAAACACAAAAAAAGATATGTACGTTTCGAACCATTTGTATTGGCTAGTCAAACAGTCCAAGTGTACTACACGAGTTATCCTAGTCGATGATGCACTACTTGTGATTGGTGGACTGTATGCAAAACTAAAGCAAGAAATACATATAATATTAGAGATCAAGCATACCAGGAGGATGAGGTAGTCATGCCTCAACCAACATATATGAGTTTAGCCGACGTTGACGACATAGAGGTTGACGTTACTGTAGAGGATGATATATTTAACGAAGAGCTTGACATAGAAGACTTACCTCATGTAGAGGACGAGTCTGAAGTGGACATATCGGTTGAGGAGGAAGAATTTGAAGATGAAGGTGAAAGTGGAAGTGATAGTAAAAATGAAGAAGATGAAGAAGATTCAGATTACGAAGAAGATATAGAAGATTAGTACGTATTACCTATTAGATTTGCATTGATTATTTGTATCAACATACCTTTATTTAATTTATATTAGATTAGCATTAATTATTTGTATCATCACATAATTTTTTATTTCTTTCAAATTTACATATGACGGGACGAGGCCGTATACGACGTCGAGGATCTGGGTCGACCCGCCCCCATGCTCCTCCTAGTACTCCGACTGCAGATCGCAGAGGAGTTAGAGAGGACGATTTGGTTGTTGAGGAGGATGGCTTATCTTCGCCGTTCACTCATTATTCTGTCGGTGGAGCTAGCCCTAATATTCCTTCAGCATCTACTCCTACTAATACTGGTGCCCCGTCTTCTATGCCGGAGACTACACCTGTCGCTTCTACTACGACGAACCCATATCCTGGCCTTTTGGTCGACCGTGGAGTGTACATACGTCGACCAGGATTTGTAGACCTTCCTACTCTACCAGAGCAGCCAGCAAACATCACTCGTCCCGAGCTGTGGGCCGATGGAACGACGTAAGTATATAATTGTTACTAGACACATTTATTCATACTCTATTCATTATCTAATCGTACATTATTTTGTTTATTCCAGGTTCTTTCCAGTCCAGGCTGGTAGAGATTTGGGCGAGTTGATGCGTCGTTAATTCCATGGTCCCTATCTGAACTTCGGGGACATCTCAGTTGATAGACGATACATTTGGCTCGAGATGCTTGAGGTATGTCTAAATAATATCGTCTTTGTTTACAATATTTCTTAAATATTTGCTCATTTGTTTTCAATTGTCCTTATTTGCAGAAGTTGTACTGGTGGCCGACCCACAGAGATCAGGCGATCCAGAAGTGCTATAAGTCCGTCGCAAGCAAGAGTTTGAGGGATATGGTCAACGACCAGAAGGCGTTGGCTACACTAAATAGAGCTCTTCGTAAAGAGTGGTTGAAGGAGGAATTCTAAGAGGAGATGAAGAAGAAGATGGACACTCTGGCCTATAAGGCCAGTGTGAGAAGGCAAAGGCTGCCCGTCCTAAGGGTGGTCACCACACAGGTGGATCCATTCCAATTTCAGAGCATTATCGACGGCTGGTGAGTATTCTTATTTGTTATTTCTTTAATTTTTAAAGTTTAATATTTATTTATAAAAAGATGTTTAATTATTGAAGTACGAGGAGGTCGCCAGGGAAGGCAAAGACCCGAACGCCATGGACTTTGCTAAAGTTTTCGAGCATACCCATAAGCAAAAGAAGGATGGAAAGCTCATAGATAATAGGACGACCAAAGCCTATGTAATTTTTTCGAGTCCTATATCTAATTACATTTCGCTTTTGTCTTTATGTAATTAACTATATTTATTTTACCTAAATAGTTAGTCCGAACTCTAATATGAATATTAACTCTAAATCATAACCCTAAGTAGCATTATAAATCAAAGAATAATTTAGGAGATGGGAATGTAACCATAACAATACTTAATAGTAACTAAAATATGAGTATTAACTATAAATCTATTCACCTATATAAATATAGGAAACATATGAGACTTTAGAGAGTCGAGTCGGTGAGGGAGGGACTGCCGAGGGATCTGGAACTAGTCAGCCACCGACGTCGGCTATGAGGAACGACTTGTGGATACAAGCTATCCTTAGAGGGAAAGAGGGCAGCTTGTACGGAACCGGATCGTTGGCATCCCAGCCGTCCGTTTATTCCAGAGCTCCTCTATCTCCACCACCTCCACCTTCACCTCCACCTCCACAGACCAACGATATTGAGACGCCAACACTTTACGGCAGATTGCACAGATTTTAGTGGGCCTACAGGGTCAGGTGAGCCAGATGAGCGGAGTTCTAAGCACAACAGGTTTGATTCCTGCTGCCACTGCACTGGCTCCAGCATTGACCTCAGCGTCTCCGGCAACGACTGCTCTTCCGACCACAGCGCCTCCGACGACCATAGCGCCTCTTGTCGTGCCACCGACTCTTCCAGACGTTCCTGCCCAGGACGTACAACGGATCGTCTCTTTGGTCCTGGGGCAGTTATATGCATGTGGATGGTCGGCTATGCCTCCGCCACCTCCTCCACCTTCTCCACCATCAGTTTGATTTTTATTTATTTCTTTGTTGTATTTGATGATGAATTTGTATAAACTTTAGGGAGTTTATATCTATTGGAGTTGTATATGTTCTATATTGCGACTGCTGGACGAGTTTGTATCTATTAGAGTTGTTTGGATAGGCAATTGGTGTACAATTTATTGTATATATTGGTGTTGGGTTAATTTTTGTATATATTGGGGTTATATTTCATGTATATCATTTGACTGTAATATATATTAGGGTTATATTAGTGTTTGTATTATTCACAGGTTTGAGCAAAGTTGGAACAATTTAGTCTGGCAATAATAAGAAGCTTAGCGACTAACCAGCGACGGAATAGCGACAAAAATCTGTAAAATTTGCAGGCTAGCGACTAACTACCGACGACTTAGCGACGAACACATTTAGGCTTCGCGACGGACTAGCGACAAAATTTTCCGTCGCTAAGGTTCTGTCTGATACCAAAAGCGTATCAGACGAGTCAGCGACAGAAATTTTCGTCGCTGAGCTTCTGGAAAATTTATTTATTTTGCTCACAAAAGTATATCGGTAATCCGCCACTAAGTTGTCGCCGTGTTTGCCGACGGTTTATATTCATTGCTAATTTGTCGTTATAATTAGTCAATATTTTCGTCTGTAAGCCGTCGCTATGGCGACGGCTTACTGACAGAAATGTCATAGCGACGTTGTAGTTATTGACGTCCAATTTTGATCGGTAATCCATGTAGAAGCATGAAATTTTAGGCCAGAGTCCCTATGCGCCATAAATTCTCATGCGCCCCATACTGATATGTGCCAGAACAGACAAGAGTAATCGGCACAGCAGAACACAAATAAAGAGTATAAGACATCAAGAAACTAGGCTTTTATTTTGTATGAAAGACTATTACATGTCTAAAACTCTTTACAGAGGAGAATTCTTTTACAAAAGAGAAAAAAAATCCTAAAAGCTACAGCCATGCGCATCACTTGTCAGGCGCATCACTCAAGTGCAACAGCCAGGCGCTCATTCCAATATCTCAACGTAGACGCATCTCCGTGCACAGTCAGAGCGAATCACTTCCACGTCAGCATGCGGGCACTCTAGAAGGAGGAGTGGCTCTTCTAGCCTAACAAAATCGGGGCACGATAGCCCTGACCTGCGGCTCTTCCAACATAACAAAAATCGGGGCACGACAACCCCGATCTTTGGATGCAACAGACACCTTCAGCCCAAGACAGAACACGACAATCCCGATATTTGGATGCAATAGGCACTTTCACAGGCTTGTACAAAAATAGCGTTAATGGCGAAAGAGCTAGCTCGGCGCATCTTCACCTTCGGAAGGAGCTCGTCGTCAAAGCTTCTTCGAATGAGGAGTTCGACGGTTCACCAAAGCAGGGGGCCAGCCCAGTTCATCTCTATTTTAGAAAGACAAGTGAAGAATGGAAATAAGCTTCCCATCATGTGGCTATTTATAGAACCGGGCAGTCCACAGCCGTACGCCAAGTAGAAGGCTCTCCGACTTTCATGCAATAAATTTGCATTCATGGCAATCAACCTGTCTCTTTGTATTCTACTAAAAATCAAGGCAGCCCTTAACGCCTAGAAGAACTCAACATATGGGCCAAAGAGGATGCACCACGTGGCGGATACATCATGCCTCCCTTACTGATCCGCCCAGTGGGATATAGACCCATGTGCCCAGATCGGAATTAATCGATACACCCCTTTCAAACTTTTCATCATCAAGCATTTAATGCTGAGTGACAAAAGCGGCAACACATCTTCCAAACAGTCGCCCAATCAGCCGCCCTTTGCAAAAAATGAAGAGTCGCTGACATCACCACCATTATTACACTTTTGGTTGGCTACAACTGTCCTTGCCACGTGGCCAATCGTTCATTCGCATGTGCCTCGTAGCCATGCACCTAGAAGACTGCATACGCCTCAAAAGCCATACGCCCTCCAGATTTACTCTTGATCTCAAGACAGAAGCCAAGTCTCTGCATGTGCTTCCACACCCATACAGCCAAAAGCTCTCCATGCACCTCAAAAGTCATGCGCCAGGACTTACCTATGACTCCTCGAAGTCATAGATCAAGTCATCCCATGTGCATGACCCTAAGCGCATCCTGATGTGAAGCCCTACATACGCCTCAAAACCCATATGCCTGGACTCACTTCTGATCCCTAAAGACAGCAGCTCAGTCCTCTCCATGCGCCTGATCCTACGCACATCAAGACAGATCACTCTCCTCCAAATCCGAGATATTTGAGCCATGAACACGTGCCACATGTCATTTGACTCACTTCTGCCTACGAATGGGTGCTAACCATCTAAGATCTCATCAACAACCGAATCCTCGCAACTGCCACGTGTCAGCTCCACCACAGTCCAACGCAGTCTAACGCAGCAGTTCAAACAGATTAGAGGTGCATCATCCATGTACCTCCTCCAGCATCAGCCACGTGGCATTCTTACACCCAGGTGTTTGCCATTGATTATCTAAAGAACAGAACAGTTTTATGGAAGGGCTGGACTTTGATTTTCAATACAAACTCGCTTGTACAAAAGAGAGCCTAGGAACAAAACCTAGGAAAAGCAATCTAAAGTACAATTGTTTATTTTTGATTCTGGGAGGTGACGGTAGAGGCTCGGGAGAGTGACAGCAACTCTGCCTTACTCCTTGGACGATCGAACGTAGCTTCTGCTCTGGCGAAGAAATGCTCTTTATGTGTGAGGGGGTTGCTAATCTCTCTGCTCGGGCTCTGTGCGTATATCTCTCTGTGTCTGTGTTGTGAAGGAATCATCCCTGCTATTTATAGGGCTTTGTGATAAGTAGGGTGTGCAGTAATTGCTCCTTGAAAAGTGGACGGTTGGGGATTGGTTAAGATTAGCCTTGATCTTGTTTGTTGGAAACCAATCTGGACTGCTTGTGTTGATTGGAACAAATCTGCATTGTTTGTTGCAAATCGATCTGGGCAGTTTATGTTGATTGAAACGAATCTGCATTGTTTGTTAGAAATCGATCTAGGCAGTTATGATGGTTGCAATAAGTCTGAATTGTTGAGATTTGATCAACTCCTGCGACGTGTCCCAACTGCCATTTTGTTACGAGTCGCATGACTGAGCCGCATGAGCTTTTGATGAACTGGTCCGCATGAGGTCCCATTGGACAGAACCGCATAAGCCCCTTGTAAACTGGACCGCATGAAGTTCTACTGAACAGAGCCGCATGAGCTCCTGATGAACTGAACCGCATGAAGTCCTATCGAATAGAACCGCATAAGCCTCTTTGTAAACTGGGCTGCATGAAGTTCCATTGAACAGAACCGCATAAGCCCCTTGTAAACTGGGCCGCATGAAGTCTCATGGGGACAGAGCCGCATGAGGACCCATCTGAACAGAGCCGCATGAGCTCTGTTAAAACTAAGCCGCATAAAGCTCCATCAACTCAGAGCCGCATGAGCTCCTTTAAATGATCCGCATAAAGAGCTTTGGAATTGGTGGATCGTGCCAACTGTAAAAAATTTTCGTCTCTCTTGGAGCGCGTCATTATGTCAGAGTCATCATTTTACCTTTATGTCAGAGCTGTCAATCCTTTGTGTCAGAGCTGCCGTACTGTGTCAGAGCATTTAATGAGCCAGCTGCACAGAGAAATAATGGCCAGCTGTAGAGTCATATCTTGAACCGCATAGGGCCACGTGGCTTTTTTTGAGCCGCATGGAGCTATCGGGGCTTTTCGAGCCGCATGAAGCTCTAAGGGTCTTTTGAGCCGCATAAGGCTCTAAGGGACTTTTGAGCCACATGAGACTCCCTCTGTTTTGAGCCGTATGGATTTTCCTGTTCTTTTCCATGCTTCTACACCAGGCTCATCCTACATATGTGTGCAGAGGCAGCTCAGCCCGCTGCCTATAAATTGAAGGATCATTCCTTCATCCACACACACAGACAGAGATATATACAGGAGATATATATCCACAAATCATATCCAGAGAGCAGGAGAGACACTTCGCGTCTTCTTCCCCTCAAAACGCTCCGGCATCCAGAGCAACCCAGACCTTCAGAGAATTCAAGATCGTCGTCAGATCGTCAACGGAGTCAACGCATTACCACTCGCTCCATTAACACAGTTCCCAGATAAAAACAAAAGTTTACTCAAAGGACTAAATCTAAGTCCTACATTGTATACTGTTCTGTTTGTAATCGAAATACAAAAGTTGCAATAAAAAACCTTTTGTGTCCCCCCTTTTTCGATGGCGAACAATCCGTCGGTAATTACTTTAGCGACAAAAATATAGTATTCAGTAACGAAAATATCCGTCGCTAATTACCAATATTTTAGTAGTGATTGAACTAGTAAGGCAACTGCAAATTTGTTCTTCCTTCAAACTAACCTCCTTTCAAGTATAACATCAGGCTCTATAATGACTTCTTCACTCAAGGAGGGTGTACATGTATGTACAACAAGTCTCCTACTCAACTTAGCCTTGAGTTGAGGGACATGAAACACTGGATGCATATGAGATTCTGTAGGTAGTAAATTCTTGTAAGCTACTTCATCCACCATGGCTTCTACTTAATGGGGGCCAAAATACTTAGGAGACAGCTTCTGTTGTTTTTTATGCCCTATCGAGTTCTGTTTGTAGGGTTGCAACTTTAAGTAACCCAAACACCATCCGTAAACTCTTTATATGTTCTATGAAGATCAACTAACATCTTCATTCTATCTTGTGCCAAGATCGAATTGTCCTTTAGTAATTGTAATGCATTATCACTCAGGGCAATAGATACAGCTACCTCTTTATCCTGCACTCGATCTTTCTAGAATATATGTAAGCAAATTAGCACTACCAAAATAATACATATTAACGATGTTATTAGAGACTCCGCTAGTAAACATTGCTAATTAATATGTAATTAGCGACTATACAAAAAAAATGTCACATAACGTCGATGTTTGTGACATATAGCAATGACTAGCGACAGAGGTTAGTATTAGTAAAAAGGTGCCGCTGGACGTCGCTAAAAGTCGCTAAATAGCGACGTTTATCGACGTCTTACTTCATGAGTCGTCAGTTTCCTTAATATTAGCATCGTTTAGCGACGTCTAAAGCAAACATCGCTAACTGTTCAATATACACGGGGCCAGCAGATTTTCTCCAAAATCAAAAAAAAATTCCCCAAATTTTTTCCCTCCCTCCCCCGCTGCTCCCCTCAACCACTGATCCGTCTCCGTCATCCCTCGCCACCGGTGCTCCCCTCTGGTACCGCTAGGCCACCGCTACTCCCCCTCCAACAGCCGCTCAATCGGTCGACCCCTCCCTTACCAGGCTCCCTTCTGCTATGCGACGACCTCCTCTCAGGCCACCCCTCGTCGGTCAATGCCCCTCCTCTCTGGCCATGCCCCTCCTTGATCAGGTAAACCCTAACCCTAATCGGACACACACACAGATGCAGACAAAACACATGGAAACGGATATGACACACACATACACAAATACGAACAAGACACATACACACACACACACACGAACTTCTCTACCCACATCAGCCCTCACATGAAGAATTGAATCCAAAGTCCTACCTCCAAATGTCGATGCCCTAAAATTCTCTAAGACTAGTCCTCCCCAATTGGTTCAATTTTGTCCATTACACGTATTAGAACTATTTTATTTGTGAGTATAAATTTATAAAATTTGTATATATGTTATAAATGTATGACACAGACACATTGTTAAGATATGATACATACACGTTAACATGAGTTGGTATTGACACGATATCATAAAACTGTTATATGTGTTGACGGACCCTAAATTTATAAGATTTAGTAGTGTATATGTGTCGAGTGGTAGATTAGCGAGCGGTAGGTGTGTATGTGTATATATTTGAGTGAGGGATGAGTGAGCTAGTAAGGGTTAGTAATCTATATAGATAGACAGATACATATATAAGGGTATAGAAATAGCGATGTTTGAACGATGCTATTACTTTTGTAAGCCTTTGAACGATGTGTATCTATCTTACAGAAGTATCTAAAAATGGATTTAAATTACTACCTATGGCATCATTCGTGGATGTACAACCGTCATCCTGATGACATGTGCAGTGTGCGGGATAAATTCATAGACGGTGTATAGTAGTTCCTGCAGTTCGCCAAGGCGTTCCGTCAATACATGTACGGTTCCAAAATTAAGTATCTTTGTGTGAGATACCGTAACTTAAAATATCATCCAGAAGTGGAAGTCACATATCATTTATACTTAAAGGGTTTCACGTCGAATTACTATCAGTGGACCGCGTACGGAGAACTTGTATCTTTAGAATCGGAGTCGGAGCCTTATGTGGATGTCCACAACCACGCTGCTTACGATGATGGGTGGGTGAATATGTTTTTTGATGCAGCAGGGCCTAGTTTCGATCCGAACAGTCATGATGCAGCCGAGGAGGCATCGAATGCCAATGCTAGAAAGTTCATGGAGTTGCTGGAGAATGCAAGGACTCCATTATATCTTGGTTGTGAGGATCATTCACCATTGGAGGTAGTTACAAGATTGTTGAGCATCAAGTCTGATTTTAACATGTCGCAAGAATGCTACAATTGACTAATGGAGTTGATTGTAGAGATCTTGCCGGAGGGTGCTAAGTTGCCTAAAGACTTCTACCGGTCTAAGAGGATGGTCAGATCGCTCTAGATGAGATACGAAAAAATTGATGCATATCACAACGGGTGCATGTTATACTACAAAGACGACAATAATGAAACACGTGCAGATTTTGTGATACTGATCGCTACAAAGGCACCGGTAGAAGAAGGTTTGTCTGTACAAGGAAGCCGACTGATTTGATACACTACTTGTCATTGACGTCGCAATTGCAAAGGTTGTTTATGGTGAAGAAGACAACAGAAAACATGAGTTGGCAGAGGCGGGAACAGATCAAAGAAGTGTTGGATCACCCATCTGATGGAGAAGCATGAAATCACTTTGATCGAGAGTATCCAAATTTTACTTTGGATCCTGTAATGTCAGGTTGGGGCTCTCCTTCGAAGGTTTTACCCCATTTGGACTTTCAGGCTCCTAGTATTCGTGTTGGTCTGTGATCGTCACTCCGTACAATCTACTGCCTTGGATTTGCATGAAGACTCCGTATATGTTCCTCACCATTATTATTCGGTATCCAAACAATCCAAAGAGGAACATCGATGTGTATTTACAGCCATAGATAGATGAGTTGAATCAGTTGTGGGAAGTAGGAGCTAACACCTACGATGTTTCTAGAAAGCAAAATTTTCAGATGCGGGCAGCACTTATGTGGACTATCAACGAATTTTTGGCCAATGGAATGTTATCGGGATGGAGCACTCATGGCCGTCTTTCATATCCGTATTGCATGGACCGCACTAAGGCTTTCTGTTTGAAACACAGAGGGAAACCATGCTTCTTCAAATGTCATCAATAATTCCTGCCGAAGGATTATTCGTACCGGAGGAACATGAATGCTTTTTGTGTCGGCATTATGAAGAAGGCTAATCCACCGTAAGGTGGCCCGGATACATGATATGGGAAGAGGTGAAAGATTTACCAAGAGCTATTGAAGAGCCTGCTAAGGGCTACAAGTGTAACAGATTTGGTCGTACTCATAACTGGACGAAGAGGAGTATATTTTGGGATCTGCCGTATTGGAGCACCAATGTGATAGACATAACCTTGATGTCATGCATATCGAGAAGAATGTATTTGACAGCATAATTAATACCGTAATAGACGTAAAGGGGAAGATGAAAGACAATCCAAAGGCCAGGTTAGACTTGAAAGAAATATGTAGACATCCTGCGTTGCATTTGATAGAGGAGGGGAATAGGGAGTTGAAGTAGCCTAAGGCAATTATATTAGTGAAGGAGGAAAAAGTGAGACTTTATAGGTGGATTCAGGACCTAAAATTTCCAGACGGGTACTTTTCGAACTTGAGAAGATGCGTCAATCTCAAGAAGAACAAACTGACGGATATGAAGAGCCACGATTGTCACGTATTCATGGAGAGATTAATTTTGATTACATTTCGAAAATTCTTACCCCATGTCGTTTGGGATCCATTGATAGAGCTAATTAGCATATTCTTCAGAAATTTTTGTTCTACTAAGTTATTCATCGATCGTATAGAAAAGCAAGAGAACGATATTACGGTAACACTGTACAAGCGCGAGAAGGTGTTTCCTCTAGGATTCTTCGACTCCATAGACCATTTGCTAATTCATCTTTCTATGAGGCATATGTTGGTGGGTCTGTCGATTATCGGTGGATGTACCTGTCACGCCCCGCTCCCGTAGGAGCAATCATCCTCGCTAAGGCGTGATGCCGAACAAGCCTAGATTGCGCTCGTGCAAGGCAGTTTCATAACGGCCGATTACAGTGGCTACGACGGGGTCATCTCACAGAAGTCCCAAGCAGAAATATTGAACATGCAGCAGAAATTTAAGGGCAAAACACAAGTTATTCAAAAGTACTCTTTATTGATATTGAACAATCAGATTACAATGGGCACAAGGCCATGATTACAAGTCTCTCATGCCCACTTTTCTCTCATTTTATAAGTCACTCTTCTCTCTCTCATTTCTCGATACAATGCTTGAGCCAGCGGAAGCTTCGAAAGGCGATGTCCACACATTATGTCCCGTATAAGTTTTGACTTCACACAGCCGCACGCTTCGAATCACCAAGGGACTCCGTGCCTCGACGCATCCAAACGAGCTCTGCACCACGAGCTTCTACCTGTGCCTGCACATGAAAACTGTGTGGGTGTCAGTACTCAACTATACTGGTGGAGTGAGCTCGTCGCCCTCCCATACAAAACCGACACGTTCATACTACTTTGTGTAGCTTAAATCCCTTTCGATTGTCTTGCTAGTCTAGCATTAGGATCAGTTTTAAGACGTAGACGTCTGGCCGAACCGATTTACCACAATATGGTCGTGTTATAATGCCAACGTGTATTTTGATCGAGGCAGTGCCTCATCGTTTATGTACTTGACCGAACTTCAACTCGGGATGGCAGGGTCGTGCCATGGCATCTACTTGTCTATTCTAGTTTCTAATGACGTCAAGAAGACAACTTGTGCAGGTCGTGCCTCTAGACCTTGCTTAGACTTGTTCGTGCTTCAAGATTGAGACCATTCCTCACAACGTATCAAGACTTGTCCATGCTACCGCCTTGCGGCCTTCCTATTCGACTCATGAACCAACTTAGACAAGACTTGTGAAACATAGTATCGATTTCATGAACATCCCGATGCCAAGTATCGTGCCAAGCACGGTGCCTATGCTGCAGCCAAATCTTAGGCCCAGACATCGTGTTACCGACGGAATATACATTCAGGTTCTAGACTTAATCCAAAGGCATATACGCGGTTTGTCACTGTTCTGCCGACCCATCTATATGAGTGGTTACTAGCATCCTACCTTGAGCCGTAACACGCTTCCTCCGGGCCGACATGATCCCGGAGCCCCGGCGATCGTTCGAGAAGACTACACCTTGTCGACAAGTTGTCCAATGACCATGCAGACTCAACTTGATCTATCAAGTCCTTCCTTAACCATGACCATACTTTCCACCTTTCTATCGAGACTCCCAAGTAGCAGGACCGATCTCTTGAACTTTTTTATCGAGACTTAGCGAGACTCCCAAGTAACGGGACCGATCTCATGTGCAAGGCTTAGTAAGACTCCTAAGTAGCGGGATCGATCTCGTGTGATTGTATATCGAGACATAGCGAGACTCCCAAGTAGCAGGACCGATCTCATGTGCGAGGCTTAGCGAGACTCCCAAGTAGCGGGACCGATCTCGTGTGATTGCTTATCGAGACATAGCGAGACTCCCAAGTAGCGGGACCGATCTCGTATGCGAGACTTATCGAGACATAGCGAGACTCCCAAGTAGCGGGATCGGTCTCGTCTGCGAGACTTATCGAGACATAGCGAGACTCCCAAGTAGCGGGACCGATCTTGCGACAGCCAGTCGCGTGGACTTCCTTTGTCCGTGGCATACTCTTTACTAAATCCACCGTAGCTCGTGCCATAGACAGGCTTGGTTCTCTAGGTGACGCTGTCGCTCAAGTCATATACTTTATACGATGAGCCTTGTTCTTGAGGGACTACACAACTTGACAACCGCAGATAGAGCAGGACAGTGCTAAAAATGTCTTAGATCGATCGGCATAACTTTGTCTAACTTATTTGCGTAATGACTTGACGAGCAAAGGCTATGCCAAGATTCGCATCAAGAGAACGTGCCGTGCACACGTTCGACTTGAACAATCAAGTTCGCGGGTGCCTGGACTTAAGCCACAAACCGTACAATACGACTTAACCCATGGAACATGCAAAGGCTATACCGAGCCTTGGATGACGGGACCGTGCATGTATTATCAAGCATTCACGCAGGCTACGTCTATGACTTAGGCTAATACGAGTGTTGTGGTAACTTAGCAACTTAGGCCAACTTCTTTCTTCCAAGCCACGGGACGAAGGATCGAGTGTCATTTTAAAAGCACACTGAGCAGACTTCTAATCATACCGTGGGACCTTTTTCTATGTTCTAACACATTCTGACCCGTCGGGATTATTCCCTTAGCTATGTGGTTGCATCTCTTTTATTATCAAGCCTAACTTGTACAAGTTGAAAATATATGAGTCATTATGTGAAGGCTAAAATGAGGCAAGTTCATCGAAACTACCCCACCTGAGCGAGGAGTCGCCTCTACCAAGTGAGTCTTTGAGCAACCGTTGTAAGACTAAGTCCGAACGACGTCGGCATTTTACTTTTTCCGATTGACTGAGCGGGACGGGGCACTACAGTACCCATTCGAGCGACATCTGAATCCCCTAAAAGGAAAAATAAAAAACAAGGCACAGGTTGAGGGTTCTATTTGTAAAGCTTATGTTATCGAGGAGATTATAAACTTTTGCTCGACGTAGTTCAAACCTCATGTTGCTACTAATAGAACGAGAGCTCTAAAAAATGATGACAGATATCAGGAATCTAATAAAGAAGAGATTTGAATGACAAAGAGCTAAGGGCTACTTAGTTTTATATATTACTCAATTACGACGAGGATGAAGTGGAGAAGCTAGAGGGGTAAGTAATTAATGATGAGCTAGTTTAAATCATCTCAATGTAATCGTATAAGCTAATATTATACTACTAATCGACGGTTGCTTCGTTATTTTTTAGCACATATAATGATGAGTTGAGGTCGGTTAGACCCTACATAACAGACGAAGAATTAGAACAAGAAATGAGACGTCAATTTTCTTCTTGGTTGAGCGCATATGTAAGGAGCTCGGTAACTACTCTTCTTTTAGTGCAACTGCATAATAAATAACTTACTATCGCTTCTTTGGTACTCAGGACGATCGTCTATTTCACCTGAGATTGAATCAATTAGAAATCTAGCTGAGGGACCAATTATTATCGTTAAAGATGGCCAAGTTACTGTGATAATGGATTTAGGTTCAAGTCGACAAATGCTTCGATTAGAGACAGCTTCCTGGATCTTGATTCCACGAAAAATAGTTGTTTGTGTATCAAATCTTTGAACTACAAAGACGTCAATCCAGGCAATAATTTCTTTGGCATCTTACGAGAGATTGTGGAGTTGACATATAATTATGGCAGAGAACCTGCTAAGATCGTGTTGTTCAAGTATGAATGGTTCGATTCGATTAAAAATCAAGGTTGGAAAATTGACAAACATGATCTTGTCATATAAAATACAAGCGTAGATATCAAGGCTACGAACCATTTGTCCTATCAAGTTAGGCTCAACTCATGTACTTCATAGCTTATCCGAGGCGGAAAACAACAAGGTCTGACTGGTGGACAGTATGCAAGACTAAAACTAGAGATACCTTTAACGTTGACGAAAAAGCTTATCAAGAGGATGAGCTATCTCTTGTAACAAATATTGTAGATGTGGACTCCACGAAAGTTACTCATTACACAATTAATAATGTAGAAGAAGTAGAATTATCCAAAGAGAAAGACGAAGACGAAGGAGAAGATGAAAGTGAAGATGAGGAGGAAGTGGAAGAGGAGGTCAAGGAAGACGAACAAGATGAATTTTTTAAAGATGATTGAGAGAAATGTACTTTCATTTTGTTATTATGAAGACTTGGTTATTATGTAGACTTGGTTATTATCTAGTATTGGTTATTATCTAGACTTGGTTATTATCTGGACTTTGATGTTTCTATAGAATGTACTATCTGGTTACACTTGTAGAATGTACTTTGATGTTTCTGACTGTAGAATGTACTATATATCTGTTTATTTGTTGTATCATCATATATTGTTATCAAGTATGACAAGATGACACGAATTGTTCGGCAGGTCCCGACGTGGACGGTGTTCTCCTCTGGTACTTCCTACTGGTTCTGGATCCTCGACGTTGAGTACTCCAATGTATCGACCAACCATATCTCCGACTGCCATGGCGTTACGTAGCAGCACTCCTGGGACGAGTAGTTCCAGGCCTGAGACTACTCCCTCGTCTAGCATTCCTTCTACTGATGGAACGATGGTAACATATGAGCAGATGGAGGCGGCTGAGCCGACGCCGTATCAGTATCAGCAAGATCCTCCGTGCATACCTCCGAACAAGACGAGGACGGAGATTTGGGCCGACGGTACAAAGTAAGTGTGTTAGTTTATCATCATATTATCGTTTCTTTCTTTATTCATCATAAATTCACCTTTTCTTGAATATAATTATGTTTGTATAGATATCGTCCCTCGTCGATACAGAGATGCCTAGGCCACTTTCTGAGGTACAATTATGGTATTCCTTGGATAAACTACTCTGATGCTCCGGGCGATAGAAAGGCCTTCTGGTTTGTGCACTTCAAAGTAAAAGTATATTTGGTTTTAACATGAATCATATAATTTATGCATATTATATAACTGACTAAATTAGTTCTTCTAGCAAACATATTTCTATCCACCACATCGAACCGAGTTGGTCGAGGGGATGTTTCCTGCCATCGCCGCCAATCTGGTCCGTGATGTTATTAATGACCAGAAGGTCGTGATCGTGCCGAAAAGCCGATCCAAGGTTGGATCACCCCTGATCATTGGACTGCGAAGAGGGCTAGATTCGACGAGCCAAGGTACAAGAAAAGGTCTGAGAAGGCCAAGGCGGCTAGGCAGAAGGCATCATAGTGGTGCGGTGGGTCGATCCCGATGACGGAACATTTTCGTCGTTTGGTATGTTTTTTATTTCAGACATTATTTCAATACAAGTCCGATAAAATAGTACTAAGAAAAAATATTTAATTTACTAGTAAATAATATATTTTTAACAGGTAAGGAGGGGTAATGATGCCAACATAGTGATCGTCTTCCTGGCTGGAAGGGCGGGAAGCTTATTGACGAAAGGGCCGAGCAGGCCTATGTAAGTATTACAATACTTTGTGTTAATTTTAATACTTTGTGTTAATTTTAATATAAATTAGGAAATATGCAAATAAATATTCATGTAGTTAGTAATAATAACTACATTAGATACTAGCAATTATAGAGTATTCATACATTTCTAGGCCGTGTATCTTAAGCTTCGCGAGCGGACGGTTGCTAGTGCACCTACAGCGGGAGAGGCTTGTACTTCCTCGCAGGACGCTCTAGCTCTGTCGGAGGACGAGCTGTGGATTACCGCCGTTGGTGGTCTCCATAGGGGTACGTACTACGATACAGGATCCTATGGTGCCCTAGTTGCGATACAGTCCTTCAGGGCCTCCGCTGCAAGTATGCATTGCCCACAGCCCTCGCATGAGTCTTCCCAAGTCCAGGAGATCGATGAATGTCAGATTGAGTTTCTCCGTGACGAGATGCTGCGAAGGATCCAGGAACAACCCCAATCTCAGCCGCATATGGACGATGCTACGCTCATCGTACGATTAGATACGCTTGAGCGCAGCATCATGGAGCTCATGGATATAACTGAGAGGACAGAGCATGGCGTTACTGATCTTAGAGCATCAATACAGTGCAGCGTGACGGAGCTGCCGGTATCACAGTTGTCCATGGGCGAGAGGCTGACATTGATGCAGGATTCTATAGTTGATATCAGTACGAGGTGTTTGCCATTGATTGTAAAAGTACAGAACAGTTTTATGGGGGGACTGAACTTAGACTCACAATACAAACTCGCTTGTACAAAGAAAGCCTAGGGACGAAAACCTAGATACAGCAGTCTAAGTACAATTGTTTATTTTAGATTCTGGGGGGTGACGATAGAGGCTCGGGAAGGCGACGACAGCCCTGCCTTACTCCTTGGACGATCGGTATGCAGCCTTGGCTCCTGTGAAGAGATGGTTGGCGTTGACGAAGAAATGCTCTTCTTGCCCTCCTCGTATTGCTCTTCTGGCTTCTCTCTCTCTCTATGTATTTTTCTCTCTGATAGCGTATATCTTTCCTTGTCTGTCTCTCCTTTTTGTAAGGGAATGGCACCCTGCTATTTATAATAGTGGGGGGCATCATTAGGGTTTGGATGATTACCCATTCTCAAAGTGGCGGCGGCCCGATGATTGATCAATCTGGGCCATTAGTCTTGAGTGTGAAGGATCTGGACCATTAATGTGGATTATGCCAAATCCCATCAATAATAAATGCTGATTGCAATAAATCTCCATCATGATGATCTGCTGATGTCCGCAAATCCAAATGAATCAATTTAATTCATTCTCTTGCCACGTGTCCCAAATTATTGGGATCTGATCCAAGATTTAATTATCTTTAGGACACGTGTCCTGTCATCCTTATTTGAGCCGTATGAGGAATGTTCATATTTGGGCCGCATGAAGGTCGTCATGACCGAGCCGCATGGAAGATTTCATGACTGAGCCGCATGAATAGTCTCTACACTCAAACCGCATGAAGGTTGTCATGACCGAGCCGCATGGGGATCTTCATGGCCGAGTCGCACGAGAGCCTTCATGGCCGAGCCGCATGGATTTCTTCATGGCTGAGCCGCATGGGGGGCCTTCATGGTTTGAACCGCATAGATTTCTCTGTACTGGCCGCATAAATTCGCCTAGTCTGGCCGTATGGACCTGCCTCAAGACTTGGTAGACAGCGCCGTATTAGTGAAGATTTTCCTCATTTCCTAGGAAACTTCTGCTTTTCGTGTCAGTCATTATGACAACTTTATGTCAGGTCTGTCATCTGTCAGCTGTCAGCCGTCAGAACATTAAATACGTTCAGACGTTGAGCACAGCTGTTTTGAATGCCACGTGGCCTCTCTCTCTGAGCCGCATGGAGTTTACTCGAGTTGCCTATGTGTTTGAGCCGCATGGGACTCCTGAGCCGTATGAAGCTCGTCTGATTTTGAGCCGCATGAAGCTTCCTGGGTTCTGTGCCGCATGAAGAACGTTTTATGACCGAGTCGCATGAAGGACGTCTCATGACCGAGCCACATGAAGGACGTCTTATGACCGAGCCGTATGAGGAATGTCTCATGACCGAGCCGCATGAAGGACGTCTCATGACCGAGCCGCATGAGGAATATCTCATGACCGAGCCGCATGAAGGACGTCTCATAACCGAGCCGCATGAGGAATGTCTCATGACCGAGCCGCATGAAGGACGTCTCATGACTCGCATGAGGAATGTCTCGATCAGCTCGTGCACTCGTTTTGTGGGCCCGGGTATCCCGAACACACGAGTGCGTAGGTATCATGTTTGCTCCTTGATGTGGGGCTAATAGAAACACTTGCCCTCGATCTTTGTTGGGAGACTCTTGAGAACCACTCTGTCCGTTTGCCGCCGGGGGCTGGACACGAGCGGCTCTGTTTAACTTTCCATCAGAGGCCCACTTAGCGGGACGCTCTTGATAGTCAGAGGTTGGGACAGCTGACTGAGCCCGATGAGCCTGCGCTGCCCTAGACTTCTTCTACTTAGCACCCGAAGGTGCACAATAGGAAGAGTCCAAGTTTGGAAGGAGGGAAGAGAAGTTGGTGCCCTTTTCAAAGGAGGTAAGGGGGCTCTATTTATAGAATGGAGTGAGCCCTTTCTTCTTCTCCTTTCCGATGTGGGACTAAAAGCAATATTTTCCATGCTTCTACTGGACCCCCTTCAAAGTTTCCAAATTGCAAATTTGGAACACTTTGAATAAGAAGCATGGAAAGTAGATTTAATTAGGTGTGGCAATCCAATCCGAGGTAGCATGGACATGATAGGTTTGGGTACTTTCGCTGGGGATTTTATGTGGACTTATCATCCTTGGCGTACCTTGGTTTTAGGTACGGATAATAAGTTGAAAGAGGGAACCATCATATTTACTCAGAGGTGGTATGGACGTGGTAAATATAAGGTTGATGGTAGAGCTTTCCTACTCAGAGGTGATATGGACATGGTAGGAGTGAACTCGAATGAGGATACATAGAACAACTCAGAGGTGCTATCAACGTGGAAGTTCTATGCATTGGGTGAAAGAATTCTGTGGAACAGCTGGGCTCCGAAAGCATGTGATGATAAGAAAAGATGTGGATGTACTAAGGGACCTAGTACGGCATTTGTGGTCAGCAGAGGACATTTGTGGGCCCATTATCCTTGGCATACCTTGGTTTTAGGTACGGATAATAAGTTTGATAGGGATACCTAGAACAACTCCGCGGTAAGGCGGATATGGAGGTTCTTGGTATCGGGCGAAAGATTGCCATGGAGCAGTGATCAGTTTTCTGTTTTCTTTCACTATTTTCTTTTCTTTTTGTCAAGGGATGTGATCCCAAATGATGTAGTACTTTGAATTTTGAATAAATGAGCATGTTTCAACTCATCTTCTCTTTCTTGTACTTGTGGTGGTTATGGAATTGGGCCTGCTGGGGGATTATTTGTGGACCTGTTACCCTGGGCGTACCTTGGTTTTAGGTACGAGTAACAAGTTTCGGAGAGGAATACCTAGAACAACTTCGCGATAAGACAGCTATAGAAGTTTTTGGTATTCGAGAGAATGCCAGGGAGCAACTGGGCTCCTAGGCATGATAGGGAAGGGATGGGCGTGTACTGGAGACCCAGTACAGCATCTGTGGTCGACTGAGGACATTTGTGGTCATCGGAAGACGTTTGTGGGCCTATTATCTTTGGGTGTACTCAGATCGTGGGTACAGATAATAAGTCGAGGGAGGACCATCATACTTACTCAGAGGTAGTGACGACATGGCAAGTATGGATTCACGGAGGATATTTGTGGTCAACAGAGGACTTCTGTGGTCAACAGAGGACATTTGTGGTCAACAGAGGACATTTGTGGTCAACAGAGGACATTTGTGGACCTATTATCCTTGTCGTACTCCGGTTGCGGGTACAGATAATAGGTTGAAAGGGAACCGACGTACTTACTCAGAGGTAATGAGGACATGGCAAGTATGAAGGTTTTTTCTACGAAGCCTTCCTACGCAGAGGTAATGAGGACATGACAGGAGTGGGCTCAATGAAGAGGGGGTACATAAAACGACTCAGAGGTAATGAGGACATGAAAGTTTTATGTAGGGGGTGATTTGTTTTTGGCGAAAGTGAAACGACTCAGAGGTAGCATCGACATGGTCGTTTTGGAAGTTTGTGGACCCGTTACCCTTTTTGTGCACTGGAAGTGCGGGTAGTGGATCATGAGGGAGGATCTCTTATAGGAAAAAAGTTCAGAGGTATGATTATACATGACTTACTATCTGAAAGAGTGACCGGGATGTGAGTTCAGGAGCACCAACGGGTACATGACTCGATATTATGAAAGTGTGAGTTCAGTGGCGCCAGCGGGCACATGACTCGATAATCTTGGATGTTGTGGATGTGAGTTCAGCGGTAAGAGAGGGTACATGACTCAAAAATCTGGAGAACGATGAATGTGAGTTCAGCGGTACCAGCGGGTACGTGACTCGAAAATCTGAAAAATTGTGGATGTGAGTTCAGCGGCACCAGCGGGTACATGACTCGATGATTTGGAAAATATTGAAGATGCGAGTTCAGCGGCACCAGCGAGTACATGACTCGATAATCTGGAATGTGTTGAAGATGCGAGTTCAGCGGCACCAGCGGGTACATGACTCGATAATCTGGAATGTTGTGGGTGTGAGTTCAGCGGCACCAGCGGGTACATGACTCAGTGATCTGGGAAATTTGGAGGTGGAATGTGAGTTCAGCGGCACCGGGGGGTACATAACTCACCAATCTGGGAAATTTGGAGGTGGAATGTGAGTTCAGCAGTACCATAGGGTATATAACTCAATTATCGGGGACTTTTTTTTTGGGATGTCGTTTCGGACGTAATACTTCTTCAGGAACTTGCCGTTGATCGGCAACATAAGCAAGTCTCAGTGTGAGCAGCCACATATTTGGCCAGCTCCGACTCTTCTTCGGCCATCCCCTGTGTAAATGCAAACTGAGAGGATGACTTGGGCAACTTGATTATCAGGGGCTCCATGGGTGGAGCAGAACGTAGAGTTGCTGGCAGACTAGCGACCCCTAGTTTGGTACTTGATGCCGGGCAGGGAGTGGTTGGTTCGCTTGAAATTCCAGGCCCTGCATCGGGGTGACAACCCTTCTTGGGAAGGCGTATCGTCATTGGCTTGTCGGAGGGATTGAGCTTCTCCGTTTGTGGCTGGCCGACTCTTGGCAGCCTGATTATCAATGGCTCCGTTGAGGGTCTTGGCCTTTGGCCAGACCTTGGCAGCCGGATTATCATCTGCTCCTCTTGTGCCGAGAGGTTGATCGCGTCCTTCCGCAGGGTGGCAGTAAGGGGTGCAGACTTGCCCGGTTTGCGAGCTTGGAGGTGGATCGTCAGAGGCTCTTCTGATCCTGTGGCTGTCTTGGTACTAGCTTGCACATTTCCTTCATCAAGGTGCCTCTTCGACTTTTCGTATAGACAGGAGTCCGAGTAGTAAGATTCGACCCCTTTGAAGGGATCGATGTCAGCAAATTCCGTCTTCACGAAGCCGTGTTTGTCGACATATTTGAAGCACTGGTGTAGCGTGGAAGGCACGATCATATAATCGTGTATCCATGGACGCCCCAAGAGGATGTTGTAAGAAGTGTCTGCATCTATGACGTAGCAGGTGACTTCGGATTAGAGGTCGCCAATTTGACACTTCAGACGAATCTTCCTAATAGGATAGCTCCTGCCCGAATTGAAACCGCTGATGGCGGTGCTTGTAGGTGTCAGGCGATGCATTGGGATGAGGAGATGATGTAGCAGACCCTTCGGGATGATGCTTATGGAAGAGCCAGGATCTATGTGCATCCGATCCACCTTCACGTCGCCGATGTATCCCGTGTAGTATAGCGGGCGATCGTTTAGGTTGGTTTTGATGAGCATGTCCTGCGGAGTGAAGACAATGTGGGCATTGCTTCCGTGCAGGCACTGTCTTGGAGATCCACGGGTGAGTCCTCCCCGGTGAGGTTGGATTGAGCCAGATAGACATCGACATTTTGGAGTGCTTCGCTTAATGAAATACGAACGTCCTTGGAGAGTCTTAGGAGTTCGTACAGTGACAACTTGGCCGGTGTGTTAGCCAATTGTGCTAAGATGTCAAAGTTGTAGGGCCTCTCTAGCCCTTGGGCTGCCTCTTTTCGGAGGGATTTGTCGAAGCGAGTCTCCCTCGGCCTAGGCTTGTCGGTCGTCGAAGGCTGAGCCGGTCCCGGAGCATCAGTTGTAGTGGGTTGATGATTTTCAGCTGGATTGTCAACCACAGGTTGGGATTGCGCTCCGGACCGCGTGACGACGGCTGTAGCTTCCTCGTTGTCTGCCGAGATTGTGTGGCAGGTCCTGACTTTTCCACTTTTCTTCTTGTCGGTGGAAGATGGTGTGGGCCGAGCCACTTCTGACACCAAGTCTGGATGGATCCACATGACCTCCCCTCGTGATGTGCTGAGGGGTACTAGACCGGCAGCCTATTCCCGGGGAGGTGGAAGATTGGTGATCTCCATTGTTGCCAGAGGGACGGGGATTACCCCGTCTTGAGTCTCCGTCGGAGGGAAGCTGCCGAATTGTGCGGACACCATATTGGCTGCTACGGTTACCTCTTCGAAGTCGATGGCCAGAGCGTTCGAATCGATGAGGCTTTGGATGTACCGTTTTAGTTGGTAACAGTCGTGTGTGGCGTGGTGTACATAACGGTGGTAATGGCAGAACTTTGGGTTCTCCAGGTCAGCCGGCCGAGGCTCCCGTCTTGGTGGAGGAAGATGAATTCTATCTCCTTGTATGAGCATGTCCAAGATAGGCTTGACGTGGCCGTCTTCGAAGGAGTAATCGATTTGTGACCATTGTTTATCTGTGGGCTTCGGCTCAGGTTTTTGTGTTGTATCGGCCACCATAGCCTGCTTCCCCTTGCTGTCCCGATTGTTGGATGGGTTACCCCCGTTATCGTTGTTGGGACGCTTGTCCTTGCTTTCTCCTTCCGAGATGTGCAATCCCAGTTGGCGAGCCTTCTTCAGTCGTTCTTCGGCGCTTGTGGCGCTGATAATGAAGGCCTTTCAATCTTTGAATTGACTTTCGCCTATCCAGAGGCTGATTGTTGGAAGCAGTCTCTTTTGGCAGATCTCAATCAAAGAGGAATCTGGATTTCCGGAGGGCAGCTTCATGGCGGTTTGGCGGAACCGCTCAATATAGTTCCTTGTTAACTCCTTTTCCCCTTGGACGACGTCCATGAGAGTGGACATAGTGACGTCCTGTCCTACTTCGTAGAATCGCTCCAGGAACAGGCGCTTGAAGCCGGTGAAGAAGTGGATGCAGTTGTCCGGCAGATTGCGGTACCAATCGAAGGCGACTCCTTCCAACGCCCCAATAAATAACCGTGTGAGGATAGCATCATCATGAGGCAGATGGTCGGTGGTGACCTCGAAGTAAGTTATGTACCGACTTGCTGAGGTCTTGCCATCATATGGGTTGATATTGAACGGCTTATATTTTGGCGAGAATGGAACATCCCTCCATTCAGCAGGGTATGGTTGCCGTATTCTGAGATCTTGAGCGTTTTCTCGGACATGGAACATGGCTCGGAGCTCCTGGACCTCTCTCCTTACTTCTCGGGTCTCGTCTGTAGCGGTAGGGGCTGTTATTTCGGGAGGATTATTGCCCGGGTTTGGTGCCGCCGAATTCGAGTCCGCATTGACCACGGGACCCGCTCTAGTTTGGCCAGGCGTCCCTCCTTGCACAGTTGGAAGGGCTGCTTTAATCTCGTCTACAGACTTGACCAAAGCAAGTAATATGGCTTCGAGATTATCGATGCGCTGGCGATCACTGGAACCACTTTGATTGTTGTCTATCATGAACACCGTCCTTGTATGATGAGAAACGGAAGGGACGGTGGAGGATGTATCCTCCGAGTCATACCCGTGTAGTGAGAAGTCATCGGGATATGTGGGTATGTTCCCTTCTGATTCAGACTCGGAAGGAACAGTGTCGTCGGGGACGTCGAGGTTTGCTGTATCCGATAGGAGAGCTGCCTCCCCTGGCTCGTCTTCTTAAAATATCGGATTGTTGTGGAAGCTCGGAGGGGTGCTACCCCCAGTCCCAACAATCCCCTGTGTTATGGACGACGAACCTCTCACTGTAGCAGATTTCGTCTTAGAGCGAGTTCTTTGGAAAACTTCGGTAGTGGGCACTCGCTTAGATGACAGTCTGTTTGTCGCAGTGGTTGAGGTCTTCGGGCTGGAAATATTCGTCTTCTTCCCCCTTCCATCAGCGGGGACTTTCCGAGCAGAGTTGCAGGAGACCACAGGAGGTGCCTCATCCTCTGAACTCGGATGCTGTAGTCTTTGGAAGACTGACGGCCGGTCTTCCGTTACTGCCGCGTTGTTGCAACAGCAGTTGACGATAATTTGGGTGTAGTGATGTCCAAGCGAGGACTCTTTGCACACCGAAACTCCTCCTCTTTCCTTGCGTTTGTGGAGGATCGCCTCCCGCAGGTCAGAGGAACCACTTTGTCCTTTTGCCGCCGGGGGCTAGACTCGAGCGGTTCTATACAACTTCCCATTAGAGGCCCGTGTGATAGTCAACAGGATGCCCCGATAGTCAGAGGTTGGGACAGCTGACTGGGCTTGATGAGCCCGCGCTGCCCTAGACTTCCTCCTTTGAGCACTTGCGGGTGCGTAATAGGAGGAGTCCAAGTTGAATACCACAGAGTCTGGCTTATCATCCAGAGAACCATCAGGGTCAGGATCGCATGAGAGACGGTCGAAGACTGATCGAGAGAAGCGTGGAACGGACGCTATATGGCTAGAGTTGGGTACCGTGCAGGCTGTCTGCATGCGGTTCTCTTCTGCTGTCGGATGAGTTATTTTTGTGCGGCTAGGAGTCACGACCGTGCAGACTGGCCGCATGCGGTTGGCAATTGTGGCCGCATGGGTTTTCTGCAAGCGATTGACTTCCATAGCCGCATGAGTATCATCCATATGGTTGGCAACCGTAGCCGCATAAGTTATGCGGCTGACAGATGTGGCCGTATGAGTTTTCTTTATGCGGCTGGCGGATGCAGCCGCATGAGATTTATCCCTGCGGCTAATACCCTTATACGGCTCGGATCGCATAGAGTTCCTCTTTGCCCCTGCAAGTCCAGCATCATAGTATTTTCTTCTGCCGGACTTGGGGACAGCAGAGTTGTCTACGGTCTGAAGTGGGGCCGCAGGAGAGTCTTTCTCGCCGTCTTGAGCAACAGAGGGTATTTCTACAAGAGCTTCAGTAGGAACGAAGGATCGGGGCCTCCACTCCTTGCGGGCCTTCTTTGTGCGGGCTCGCTTCTGGACCGGGCCAGCGCTCTTGTCGGAGAGCATTTCTTCGAACGCCCGTTTGTCGAACCGGGCGACCATCTTCTGTTGCGTGGAGCCAAGTTTGGCTGCATCCGACTGCGTCACCAACTCCTCAGCCGTGGACAAGTTTATCTCTATCAGAGTCGCCATTGTGTTTGCCATTGATTGTAAAAGTACAGAACAGTTTTATGGGAGGACTGAACTTAGACTCACAATACAAACTCGCTTGTACAAAGAAAGCCTAGGGACGAAAACCTAGTTACAGCAGTCTAAGTACAATTGTTTATTTTAGATTCTGGGGGTGACGATAGAGGCTCGGGAAGGCGACGGCAGCCCTGCCTTACTCCTTGGACGATCGGTATGCAGCCTTGGCTCCTGTGAAAAGATGGTTGGCGTTGACGAAGAAATGCTCTTCTTGCCCTCCTCGTATTGCTCTTCTGGCTTCTCTCTCTGTGTGTGTATTTTTCTCTCTGATAGCGTATATCTCTCCTTGTCTGTCTCTCCTTTTGTAAGGGAATGGCACCCTGCTATTTATAATAATGGAGGGCATCATTAGGGTTTGGATGATTACCCTTTCTCAAAGTGGCGGCGGCCCGATAATTGATTAATCTGGGCCGTTAGTCTTGAGTGTGAAGGATCTGGACCATTAATATGGATTATGCCAAATCCTATCAATAATAAATACTGATTGCAATAAATCTCCATCATGATGATCTGCTGATGTCCGCAAATCCAAATGAATCAATTTAATTCATTCTCTTGCCACGTGTCCCAAATTATTAGGATCTGATCCAAGATTTAATTATCTTTAGGACACGTGTCCTGTCATCCTTATTTGAGCCGCATGAGGAATGTTCATATTTGGGCCGCATGAAGGTCGTCATGACCGAGCCGCATGGAAGATTTCATGACTGAGCCGCATGAATAGTCTCTACACTCGAACCGCATGAAGGTTGTCATGACCGAGCCGCATGAATATGTTCATGACCGAGACGCATGGGGGTCTTCATGGCCGAGTCGCACGAGAGCCTTCATGGCCGAGCCGCATAGATTTCTTCATGGCTGAGCCGCATGGGGGGGCCTTCATGGTTTGAACCGCATAGATTTCTCTGCACTGGCCGCATGAATTCGCCTAGTCTGGCCGTATGGACCTGTCTCAAGACTTGGTAGACAGCGTCGTATTGGTGAAGATTTTCTTTATTTCCTAGAAAACTTCTGCTTTTCGTGTCAGTCATTTCTGTCATCTGTCATCTGTCAGCCGTCAGAACATTAAATGCGTCCAGACGTTGAGCACAGCTGTTTTGAATGCCACGTGGCCTCTCTCTCTGAGCCGCATGGAGTTTACTCGAGTTGCCTATGTGTTTGAGCCGTATGGGACTCCTGAGCTGTATGAAGCTCGTCTGATTTTGAGCCGCATGAAGCTTCCTGGGTTCTGTGCCGCATGAAGAACGTTTCATGACCGAGCCGCATGAAGGACGTCTCATGACCGAGCCGCATGAAGGACGTCTTATGACCGAGCCGCATGAGGAATGTCTCATGACCAAGCCGTATGAAGGACGTCTCATGACCGAGCCGCATGAGGAATGTCTTATGACCGAGCCGCATGAAGGACGTCTCATAACCGAGCCGCATGAGGAATGTCTCATGACCGAGCATGAAGGACGTCTCATGACTCGCATGAGGAATGTCTCGATCAGCCCGTGCACTCGCTTTGTGGGCCCGGGTATCCCGAACACACGAGTGCGTAGGTATCATGTTTGCTCCCCGATGTGGGGCTAATAGAAACACTTGCCCTCGATCTTTGTTGGGAGACTCTTGAGAACCACTCTGTCCGTTTGCCGCCGGGGGCTGGACACGAGCGGCTCTGTACAACTTTCCATCAGAGGCCCACTTAGCGGGACGCTCTTGATGGTCAGAGGTTGGGACAGCTGACTGAGCCCGATGAGCCTGCGCTGTCCTAGACTTCTTCTACTTAGCACCCGAAGGTGCGCAATAGGAAGAGTCCAAGTTTGGAAGGAGGGAAGAGAAGTTGGTGTCCTTTTCAAAGGAGGTAAGGGGGCTCTATTTATAGAATGGAGTGAGCCCTTTATTCTTCTCCTTTCCGATGTGGGACTAAAAGCAATATTTTCCATGCTTCTACACGAGGCTGTTATCTATCATGGATTCATACAACTATCGACTACTAGCGTTGGAGCAGATACGTCCTTTGGGTACGCCTTCATCGTCACCGACTCCACCGATGTCACTGCCTTCTTCACCAACATCGACTCCATCGACGTCACTGCCTTCATCGACGTCGGTATCGATTTTAATGAGCATTATGAGTTGTTCTTATCCCTGATGTGCGGTGGTGCCCCTCCTCCTCCAGATCCGCAGTAGTCCTAGTTAGGACAGTTTATTGGTTGTTTGTGTGTAGACTGCTTATTTGTGTGTAGACCCATGATGTTGGGTTTGAATATTATACATTTATTGAGGCTTTCAGACTTTATTAGTTGCTTTTGTGTAGACTTATTTGCGTGGATATTTATTTATTGCACTAATCTGTATGACAAAATTTTTTTCAGACTCAATTTGTAATTCTAATGTGCCATTTTCTTCATATTTTATTTTATTATTCGTATTAAATATACGTGAATTTAACGGTGTTGAGTGTTCTACCGAAGGGGTCGACGAAGCCAGGGAATTCAACGAAGAGTTGCTCCGGGTCTATTGATATTAATTGTTAATTATTAAACTACATGGAAACCATTTTATTTTCTGTTTTTTTTATTTTTCTACTGCAAATTTAGCGACGTTTAGCAACGTCGCCATGAGTCGCTAAGCGTCGCTAAGTGTCACTGATATCCTACAGATCAGTGACTATGCTCGCATCGCTAAACGACGCTAAATGTCGCTAAACGTTGCTGACTTCCTATAGATTAGCGACGCTTAGAGACACACATACGCGTCATTGTTGGTTGCTAGACGTTGCCAAAACGTCGCTAATTAATCCTACAACTTGTACCGATGGTTGGCGACAAAAATTCGTCGCTAATTCTGCGACACGAAGTCGCTCAAAGTCAAAGTTGCTGAATTTACGACGTCTATATGTCGCTAAAAACGTCGCTATTGCGACGTTTAAGTGGTCAATGACTTGATGTAACGCGACAACACATAAACATCGCCAATTACATCGTCGATTTATTTTAGCGACGTTTTTATCATTTTACCGACGTTATTTGGCATCGCTAATATGAAGTATTCTGGTAGTGTAGGAGGTGATCTCCCATAGATAGCTTCAAATGGTGTTACCTTGGTTGACGAATGATAATTAGTGTTAAACCAATATTCTTTCCATAGTACTAGTCTCACCCATATTCTTTTGGTTTGTGTCTACAGAAACACCTTAGATATCCCTGATTGCACATATTTGTTACTTCTGTTTGCCCATCAGTCTTTGAGTGCTAGAAGGTACTGTATTTAAGCTGGGTGCCTTGCAATTTGAAAAGCTTCTTCCAAAATACACTAGTGAAGATGACATATCTATCTGAGACTAGATTTTGGCATGCCATGTAACTTGAATACCCCTTTCATGACTACTTGGACTACTGTTGAAGCAGTACAAAGATGGCTAAGAGCACATAAGTAGATATATTTGGTGATCCTGTCCACTACCACATAAATGGTAGACCTGTGGTAGCTAGTTGGTAGTCCCGCAATGAAGTCCATCGAAATATCTTTCCAAATTTGATTGGGTATAGGTAATGGATGCAAAAGGGAAGCAGGGGAAATATTATCAACTTTGTTCCTTTAATAGACTTCATAAGTTCTGATATAGTCTTCTACACTTTTCTTCATTCCTGTCCAATAGCACACCTTTTTGAGCCTATGTAGAGTTTTAGTGAAGCAAGAATGCCGACCACTCAACATGTCATAGTGTCCTTTAAGCATGGTAGATAGGGGTGAGCATAATTCGATTTTGGACCGAAAATCTATCAGAATAAGAGATTTGGTTCGGTTTAAAAAAATTCTTAAATCCCATCTAATTCAAATTTCTATCTAATTTAAACTATTTAAATATATTTAAACTAACTACGTGGCATTATCTTAACATATATCCAAAGTTCTAAAAACATAGTTATAAAAAATTTTAATTAAAACATGTAAAAGTTATATTTAAACTATTTTAATATAATTTAAATATCCATCTAATTTTTCAAAATAATATATATATATATATATATATATATATATATATATATATATATATATATATATTAAAGAAAAACCCCCTTTCGTTTTATTAAAGAGGCTCAAAAAGCCAAAGCCCACGTATACAAGGCACAAAAGGACAAGCCTATACAAGTATACCACAAAAGGAAAGAAGAGGGGGAGATACGACTCAACCTCCAGGAGTCAGGGGTGGAGCGAGGACCAAAATGCCCTAGGACTGTGGGAGCATCCGGTGCTCCTTTTACGACATTGGCAGAAGACTTCCCGAGTGAGCTGGTCGGCTGAGTATTGGTGTCCTTTGTATCTCGTCTTGTTACGATTCATCCAAATCATCCACGTGGCGGCCGCTGCGACGATCTGGTGGCCATGGAAGGCAGAACCCCAAGAGACCGCGAGATCGTGGAAGCGTCCACCACTCGGCTCAATACTGAAAAAATGGTTAAGGGTCCTCCAGATACTGCCAGATAGGCTGCCCTGACAGAATATGTGGTCGATAGTCTCCATCTGACGTTCAGAGTAGCACGAGCAGGCTGATGCTAAGCTGATACCGACGGTGTTGAGGATATCGTCTGTAGGCAATTTCTGTCTGATGACTCTCCACATTAGGAACGACCACTTCTTAGGGATGCAGGATTGCCAAAAGTGTGCAATGGAATGGTGCGTCTCCCGCTTCCACGGACATCGATTCTAGCCGACCTTACCGTAAATTCCCCCGAGGCCTCGAGAGTCCACTACAGAGCATCTGTCTCGCGGCCGATACTTAATCCGCGCTCTCGGATGCTATCTGCCGTTTCATTACCGGACCATTCCCGAATTTTGTCCCAGTTCCAATCGTCAGTGGTGGAGTTCCACAGGTCTTTAATCCTACTGTCTCTTGGGGTGTTCGTGAGACTCGGGATCATGCTAACCCCAACCCAACGCTCCAGGAAAGGATCTGAATCGCCTGCCCCCAATTGGAGTCTCATCTTAGGCTCGACAAGGTCACGCCCGATAAGGATACGACGCCAAGCTGCTGAGGATCTGCTGTTGCATATGGCCGTTGAAGGGTGGATGTGCTTGAAGTACCTTACCTTCAAAAACCTGGTCCATATGTTGTTACTCGTGCGGAGATTCCACCACAATTTTATCGAGAAAGCTTTAACAATATGAGTAAGTTTGGTGAATCCCAGCCCCCCTCGAGAATAGGATGAGCCATGGAATCCCAGCTAGCCCAGTGATGCTTGCTTGGCCGTTGCAATGCCCCCAAAAGAAATTACAAAAGATCTGCTCGATCGAAGAAAGAACCTTCTTGGATGGGGAACATGCGACCAGGGTATGGATGGGGATAGATGTGAGCACGTGATTGATGAGGATCATCTTGCCGCCTGGGAATAGAGTGGCGTTATGCTACCCTTCAAGTCTCTTCCTGATTCTTGTGATCAAGTTCTCATAGATGCCTACGTTGGACTTCTCGTACACAAGAGGACAACCTAGATAGTTGAACGGAGGATGGTCGACACAAAAGGATGTTAAGTTGGAGAGGTTAGTTGTGTGCTCTCTCTTGATGTTGTGGTGGGCGTAGATAACACTCTTGGAGGGATTGATCTTTTGGCCGGAGCAACTAGAGTACCTCTGCAGGGTGTTATGGACCACTTCTACCGCTCCTTCGTCCCCTGATGAGAAGATGAGTAAATCGTCGGCGAAAGCCAGATGGGTGATGATAGGGCATCTGCTGGATGTGTGATAGTGCTGGAATTGCGGGGTGCTGACCATGTTGTTAAGGTTCCTGCTCAGGGCGTCTGCTGCTATGATGAAGACAGTAGATGATAGAGGGTCACCCTGTATAACCCCGCGATAGGATTTAAAAAATCTCTCTGCTTGACCATTGATGATCGTGGAGAACCAGGAGTTGCTAATGGATCTCCACACGATGTTGGTCCAACTTTTCGAGAATCTGAATGCCCTGAAGACCCATATTATGAATTGCCAATCCAGTCTGTCATAAGCTTTTTTTATGTTAATTTTGACAGCGATATTGCCCTCTCTCATTGGAAATTTTATGCAGGTGATTAATTCTTAGGCCAGCATAATATTGTCCTGAATATTTCTCCCACGAACAAACCCGCTTTGCTCCTCGAAAATGATCTTGGGGAGAATACCTGCCATCCTAGTTGCGATGATCTTGGAGATGATCATGTTGGTGAAGTTGCAGAGGCTGATGGGGAAAAAGTCGCAAAAGGACTCCGGGTTGTCTTTTTTCGGGATAAGGATCAGCTTGGCGCTAGAGATGGCTTTGGGGTATATAATCCCTTCGAAGAATGCAATAGCTGCTTCAGTGATGTCCTGTTTGATAATATTCCAGCATGTGCAAAAAAAAAACCCTCGAAAAGCCGTCCAGGCCTGGGGCGCTATGCTCATTCAGGGCCCACACAGCATCTTTCACTTCCTGGGCATTAGGTGGTTGTTCTAACTGGGCGTTGTCGGTAGCATTAATGAGAAGGGGGATTTGGTCAAGGAAGGAGCTGTCTTTATGGACCGTCTCTTTTGAGAATAGTTTGGAATAGAAATCCGTGGCAGCCGCTTGAATGCTCTTTTGGTCTGTCATGATGGTCCTATTGTCGTCAACGGTGTGATGAATCGAAAGCTTCTGTCCGCGGCCATTGATGCAGGCATGAAAATATTTGGAGTTTTTATCCCCCTCGTTGTCCCATTTCAACCTCGCTTTCTGCTTCCAGAAGTCAGTCTCAACTTTGAGCCTGAATTTGAGCATGGCCTTGGTGAGATTCAGGGCTTTCCTGGCCTCGGAGGACTGGTCCGATGCGAGCTTGGCTTCGGCACGGGTGATGTCGTCCTCTACAACCCGAACGGCTTGAAAAATGTCCCCATAGGCTTGTTTGCTCCAATGGGACATGGCTCTCCTCGTAGACTTGAGCTTGTTGCTCACCCGAAAGATGGGCTTTGGAGATTTCTCACGATTCCACGCTTCCGCAACGATGCTCATAAATTGTGGGTGCTCAATCCAGAAATCGAGGAATTGGAAGTTTTTATTGAATGGATTAGTATTGTTTTTAATTTCTACTAGCAGAGGAGCGTGGTCCGATTCCAAGGAGTTGAGGTGGGACAGGATAGTATTGAGCCCCATTCTGTGCCAGAAGGCGTTTGTGAGGGCCCTGTCCAGCCGAGAATATTGGCAACGGTCATGTTTCTGCATGTTGCACCAGGTGAAGGCGTTGCCGATGAACTGGAGGGAAGCTAGATGAGCATTGAATATGAAGTTGTTGAAATCTTGCATGGCCGGCATGGGGGGTGGGCGACCTCCGATTTTCTCTTCTTTGTAGGTAATGGCGTTAAAGTCTCCAATGCAGAGCCACGGTGAGTTGCTGTGACTGAGTTGGATATCAAGAAGGTCGTTCCAGAGGTGTTTTCGCTCAGCAATATCGCAGCTGCCGTGGACCGCTGAGAGAATGGCGCGCTCTGGGATCATGGGGTGTTCAACCTAGCATGAGAGGGCCTGCCTGGAGTCCTGGATGACTCTGATGTTGACGTCCTCCGTGCAGAGGATCCAAATATCATATCTACCTGCTATGGCCGTGGATAGGCCTAGCTGCAGCTGGATTGATTTTAATCTTTTGAGGGGAATTTTGGTTTCTATAATAATGAAGATGTCGATCTTGTGGATTTTCTGAAGGCCAGTTATTCTCCTTAGTGTAGGTTTGTTCGCCAGACCGCGGACACTCAATGATAGGATGTTAAGCATTAAGGACTTTATGGGGGTTGTTTTTTGTTCTGCTTGGCGGCGGATCTGGTTTGGATTGTTGTGGTTTCAGCGGGACCTTGTTTGACATTGGCCTCGGAGGTTGATGCTCCTGCTTTTGTCGATGTGGGAGGGTCTCTAATTGCTTGCTCTTGTGGGTCCTTGAGTAGGCCAACAGATTCCCCGGCGGAGTCCAGAATAGGATTCTCAGGGGGTATAACTATAGAGTCATTGGCACCTCCTATCAGGAGAATGGTTTGCTGGAGAGGATAACCGGCGGCTAGGACCTGTAGTCCTCTCTGAGCTTTGTCTGGCCCTAAAATAGCTAGTGCTTCTTCAATAGAGTCTTCTTCAGTGTGTTGTTGATCTGCGTCGATGGTGACAGTGGTCGCCTCTACGTCCTCCGGGTTGGGGGGTGTCTTGGTAAGAGCGTAAACTTCCTGGGGGGTTCTGTCTCTGGTTGGGATTCTGTGTCCCCCGAATCAAGAGCGTCGAATTGGTTGGAGAGAGTGAGAGATTGGGTGTTAAAGGGGATCAGGGCTTCGCTGGGGGGGCTCGCTCTTATCTGACTTGCCGTCACTAGAGCCTAATCGTGTGTGTGAGTTCGGAAGAGGTAGAAAGGGTTGATTTGGGGTCCTCCCCTCAGTTGGAACGTTGTCGTTCTAAGGAGATTTCTTCTTTAGTTCTAGATGAAGGCAGCGACAGTGCTTTGGGAGGTGACCTCTTAAATGGCAGTGGTTGCAGAATATGATGTGGTTGTCCTAGAGGATTTGTTGGGTGTGGGACTGGTTGCCCAGTTCGATAGTAATAAAATTGGGCGGTTCGAATGAGAGGTCAAGTTCCACACAGATTTTTGTATAGTGTGCCTTAGTGAGGTTTCTGGTCTCAGGGGCTGTTGCCATATAAGTTCCGAGGGAGTTGGCAATACGCCTAAGAGCCGCTGGAACAAAGCAAATGAGGGGTAGATTAGACAATGTGACCCAGGCGGCGACCAGCGCTGAGTCTTCTTTGGTGTTAAATGTCACGACCCGCACCCTAGAGTAAGGGCACGAGACGTGGGTACGTCCAGCCTATGCCGCAGTGTTGGCGGTAGAACGCTGTCCTAGGTCACAAAATCTAACAATATAATGCTAAGCAGTTTATACTCCCCGAATGGGGATGACATAGCAGAATGTAAACTCAATCACAACTAAGGAAAAAGAAGCACGATATGAAATAGAACTCAAGAAAATACAAATGATCAGTAGAGTCTAAGATAACATCTCAACAAATATCCAGAAATACAAGGTCTCAACTACAGAGTATGAAAGAATATATACAACCGAGATCTCAAAGAAAAAATAAAGTCTAACTAAAACTAGTCTCAAGACAACATAAGTAAGATAAAGCCTAACTAAGCTAGTCTAGGCAGTAGGGGTAAAGTCATCAGCTAGAGCTGGGTCCTCCTGGGGGTCCAGCTCACAAGTGTCGTCTAGGGTTGCCCCGTAGAAGGTATCCACACAGGCCTCCTCCTCGTCCTCTATAATATTTTTAACAGGTCCAGTCAGGACAGGAGCTAGCACAATACATCTCAACAGATCATAGCAGGTTAGAAAATATAATCATGCAGTAAAGTAAGATACATGAACTAAAGGAAATACAGTATGTAAACAAAGAGAGAATTGTAATAGAAATATCTACTAAAAATAGAGAACTAACAGTGGCTAGTGAGTCAGAGTACAATATAGACATGTAAATGGCATATGATGATTCTGATGCTACACTATGGAATGATTCTGATGCTACACTACTTGGATATTATTCACATGTCTATTTCTACTCCCCCGTACCCCTAATCAATACACAAGGATCCAGCCAGGTTATGTTATGATTCATGTAACGGCCCCTGAAGGGTGGTACATGATAGTCCCATAAATAGGGATTCTAGGAAGCCCAATAAATGGAGGATTCAAGGAAGACTCTGTGATTATGAAAGTACATGTCACAAGTGATTCAATGAACCATGAAGCATAGTGATACACCATGTAAGTGAAACGCACAGAACATGTAGTATCCGATGCTCCATGAAGGGATAACATCTCAAGAGGGGATCCATATAGTACTAATCCGTGTGACCAACGTGACAGTATCAAGTAAAGTAATTTAAAGCAGGAAAATAATTCTAAGCAGGATATAAAATGATCAGATAATGTACTCACCTGGTATCTGAGTGTCCGGATGAAATATACTGTCCGATGAGAGGTGTCTGGCTCCTAATCAGAATAGCACAAGTCACAACAAGTCTACAATGATAACAAGATGCAATTCAATGCATTCTAAATGAATCTGGGTCAATCTAGGCTAAGGTCAACTCTTGGTCAACTCTGGTCAAACTAGGTCTAACAAGTCTAAATTAGGTCAAACAAGTTATTCTAGGTCTAAACAAGTCTAGGTTATGTTAAACTAGGTTTAACAATTATTCTAAGTCTTAACAAGTCTATATTGGTCAAACTAATCCACATTAGTCTATACTAGGTCACATAAGCCTACACTAGCTAGTACACACCACTTCAAGGCTGTCCAAGCCTAAATCAAGCCAACACACATATTTATACACATATATCCATACACTACACACATCATCCATACCATATAGTTAGGCATACATACACTATACATATACTAAGCCTACATACATATGTATATATACATTACATTACATTACACTACACTATACTATATATACTTTATATAGATGTATGTGCATAGAGAGGTAGAGAGTAAAGAGAGTGACAATGTGTGTGTACATATGAAATGAGAACAAAGTGTAAAGGGAAATGAGTTAGAGTAGAGTGTGGCAAAGTGTGTTGTGAGTGTCAAGTGTCACATGTGTGTACATAGAGTGATATGAAGGGGCAGTCCATTTCTGGACAGTTGGTGTGTGTGTGTACATGATGTGTGTGTTAGAGTGTCAATGGTTAACTGTGTGTGTGACAGTGTCAAGGAATTAGAACAGTGAAGGGTGAATCATAAAACAGTGTGTGTGGGAGTGTTGTGTACCACAGTGTCAATGTGACAGTGAAGGTAAACAGTAACAGGAAAGGGAAGGAAAGGATCCTAATTTACTCATTTACAGAACAGTTTTCAGTTCAAAACTTCAAAACACCATTTTGAATCCAATTCCCAATGAAAATCACCCAAAATTGACATATAGGTAGAACACATGTAGGAGAACTATATTAGGATATAAAACCAATAATTAACATCAGTTAAATAGGTTAATATAGCTACCAAAGTTCAATTATTATAACTGGAAAATACAGGAATTAACATGGTATCAGGATTTGGGTAAATGCAAAAATGTAAATCGAAAACATGTTAATCATTGGTTGGTAAACATAATATAGGGTGTGTACGTGTCTCAGAAAGTGTCTCATGTCCACCCCAACGTGACACGACGTGTCCAAATCGAATAAACCCTAATCAATACAACTGGACACTGCACATCAGTGCAGCCTCGTGCACAAGTGCACGCGTGTCGTACACCAGACACAGGCCAAACCAGGCCTCGTGTTCACAAACCTAGGTTCGCCAGGTGTCAGGCTACCTACGTGTCACCCTGATTTGGGTCGACGTGTCCCCGTGTCCGAGTTATCAAACCGTATCAGTGGCGACTGAACGCGTGAGCCAGTGCAGTGTAAAACCGATGCACGAGCTCATGCTTCCTCGATACGACACAAGGGGTCATGTCACTTGGGGAGTATCGTGTCAGACACTGCCCTAACGTGTCCTCTAAGAATCACGTGTCCACGTGCCGTATCCAACGAGAAATTCACCCCGAGTAGCAGGACACTGCTTACTGACTGAACGCGCGTGTTCGTGTCCAGATCCCGACACGACACGACACTAATTCAAACTCAGACCAGTGGAAAACATCAACCCACGTCTAGATCCAATTTTCTATTCAAACACTTTTCAAAAACCAAATCGAAATGCCCTTTGGGGTATTTCATCAAACACATACATGTAGGGACTGATACGTGTCCATTTAGGACACAAAATGGACACGAAACCTAGGTTTAGCTAGACCTACAGTTAGGGTAGACCTAGGGCTTTCCAAATATGTAAAGAAAACTGGAATTTAATGGTGTTTAGATGGTTTTACCTATTGGTGTCAAAACACAAGGAAAGCTTCAATAGGGGGTTCTCCTTGCTAGCAAATAGCTCCAAATTATCCCAAAGCTGAGATTTAACACCATGGACATCAAGTATAGGTGATTTAGAATCTAATGCAATTGATTTGAAAGAAAAAAGAATTAAAATGGATTTTCTATGAATTATTGAAGTTGGAAAAATACCTCTTCTTTAAACTTGTTCTTTCCTAAAAGAGGCTAGCCCTAAATAGAGGAGACTACTTATAGGGGGAATACCAATGCTTGGCCGACCATAGTGGGTTAGGGTTAGGGTTAGGGTTAGTGATGGGCTATGGGCTTCTATGGGCTTAAGTCAAATCAATGGTTTCAAATCATAAGTCATGGCTCTAAATCACTATTCCACCTATTACAACTTGATTCTAAATGACTTAAATTGGTTTAACTTAAGTTAGACTAAGACCCTATCATGCTAATTAAGTCACCATAGCTAAGTTTAGGTTCTTGGCTAGTCTACAAGGTCCAAACTAGTCTCAAATCAACATACCACTTATCAACTTAATTAATTAATACTAAAATCACATAAACTCCAATAAATCTCAATAATTCACAATAATTCCAAATAAATCCCAAAAATTCAAAAATGACCAAAATACCCCCATATTAGAAATGTGGCAGTGACAAATCTACCCACCTTAAAAGAATTTCGTCCTCGAAATTGAAAGGCAAAATGCAACTGATGAGAAGGATAGAAAGTATACCTCACGGTCCAAAAAGATATGGGTATCGCTCGCGCATCTCATCCTTCCGCTCCCAGGTAGACTCTCCTGGAGAATGATGCCTCCATACGACGCGTACCAAGGGTATCACATGGTTCCTCAGAACCTTCTTTCGTCGATACAGTATCTCCACTAGCTGCTCTAGATAGCTGAGAGAAGGCCCAACCTCAATCTCCGAATGATCGAGCACATGGCTAGGATCAGCCACGTACCGTCTCAACTGTGATACATGGAATACGTTGTGGACCCCCACTAGTGCAGGTGGCAAGTTTAGCCTGTAAGCCACATCGCCGACTCTTCCGCTGATAATGAAAGGGCCGATGAAGCGCGGGCTACGCTTCCCACCTCCATAAAAACGTATCGTACCATGAGTCGAAGATATCCTCAAGAAAACCTGGTCTCCAACCTAGTCACAAGCAAGGTCTCAATTTAATTATAATAAACAAATATGGTAAAAAAACACAAACAAATAACCTAAATCTAATCATACTCTAATCTGTACCTCAAACTCCAACGACCTCCGGTGGCTATCGTTCCAGTGCCGATGTTTGTCCTGCGCTACGCGAAGTCTGTCCCAGATGAGCTTTACCTTCTCGGCTGTGTCAACAACCATCTCTTGTCCCAGTAAAGCTCGCTCACCAACATCATCCCAAGATAAGGGTGTACGACACCTACGCCCGTACAGAGCCTCGAAAGGTGACATCTCAATGCTGGCCTGAAAATTGTTGTTGTAAGCAAACTCCACCAAATATAGATGATCCTCCCAGGAACCTCCAAAGTCTAGGACGCACGTCCGCAGCATATCCTCAAGTGTCAGAATAGTCCTCTCTGACTGTCCGTCCGTCTGGGGGTGGTATGCAGTACTAAACTTGAGCTGAGTGCCCAAGCTGGTATGAAGACTCCTCCAGAAATGGGAAGTAAAGCGACTATCCCGATCCAAGATGATGCTGACCGGGACCCCATGAATCCTGACTATCTGTCGCATATACATCTCCGTAAGCCTCTCTGTAGACGTACCCATCTTGAATGGCAAAAAGTGGGCCAATTTGGTCAACCTGTCAACGATGACCCAAATTGCATCTTTCCCTCTAGGTGTACGTGACAATCAAGATACGAAATCCATAGTGATATGCTCCCACTTCCACTCGGGAATGGGCAATGGCTACAACAATCCACCGGACCTCTGCCTCTCTGCCTTGACCTGCTGACAGACCAAGCACCTAGCTACGAAGCAAGCTACCTCTCACTTCATCCCGAACCACCAAACATGCTCCCTCAGATCTCGGTACATCTTGTTGGCACCAGGGTGTATAGAGTACTAAGATCTGTGGGCCTCCTGCATAACCTGCTCCCTGAGATCTCCGCTGGGCACACATAACCTGGAACCGTGCCGCAAGGCACCATCCTCTGCAAGAGAAAACTCGCCCTCCACCAATCCTGTTCGAACCTGCTCTCGGAGACATCACAGAGCAACATCCTCAAACTGTGTCGCCTTGATCTTCTCCATCAAGTCCGACTGTATCTGCATGCCCCACATCTGCATCTGCACTCCGGGCACAATCACCTCAATCCTAAGGCTCTCCAAGTCTGCAAGCAAGTGACGGTCCATGGTCAAACACATGGCTGTCGGATACCTACTCAAGGCATCGGCAACCATGTTGGCCTTTCCTGGGTGATACTGAAGTGATATGTCGAAGTCTTTCATCAGCTCTAGCCATATATGCTGCCTCATGTTCAGCTCCTTCTGAGTAAACACATACTTTAAGCTCTTGTGATCTGTAAAAATCTCCACCCTCTCTCCATACAGATAGTGCTTCCATAACTTCAGAGCAAATATCACTGCTGCAAGCTCCAGGTCATGGGAAGGGTAGTTCTTCTCATGGGGACGTAATTGCCTGAAAGCATAGGCAATCACCTTTCCATGCTGCTGTAAGACACAACCCAGCCCCTTTCCTGAGGCGTCACTATAAATAGTGAATCCCTCTGATCCTGAAGACAATGTCAGAATCGAAGCTGTCGTAAGCTGCTTCTTCAACTCATCAAAAGCTGCCTGACACTCCTCTGACCAAACATACTCAGCATCCTTCCGGGTCAACCGAGTCAACGGCTCTACAACCCGGGAGAAATCCTGCACAAATCTCCTATAATATCCTGCCAGCCCCAAGAAACTGCGGACCTCTGCAACTAAAGTCGGTGCTGCCTATGCCTCAACTTCTACGATCTTCTTGGGGTCAACTGAGATCCCATCTCCAGTCACCACATGCCCCAAAAGTCAACCCGGTCCAAGAAGAACTCACACTTGGAGAGCTTCCCATAAAGCGGCTCCTTCTTGATAGTCTCCAGCACTATCCTCATATGCTCCTCGTGCTCCTTCTTATTCTTGGAATATATCAAGATGTCGTCAATAAATACCACCACAAACTGATCCAGGTACTGGGGGAACACCTTGTTCATTAGGTTCATAAACACTGCTGGTGCATTGGTTAGTCCAAACGGCATAACTAAAAACTCAAACTGCCCGTACAGCATCCTAAAAGCGGTCTTGGGAATATCCTCCCTCTTCACCATCACCTGGTGATATCCTGACCTCAAATCAATCTTGAAAAATACCCGAGCTCCGCTCAACTGGTCAAAAAGATCATCGATCCGCGGCAGTGGGTATCTGTTCTTGATCGTGAGGTTGTTGAGTGCCCTGTAGTCAATACACATCCGTACTGACCCATCCTTCTTCGGTACAAACAATACTGGTGCACCCCATGGCGACGAACTCGAACGGATGAAGCCCTTGTCCTGCAGCTCATCCACCTGCTTCTTCAGCTCCACCAATTTACTGTTGTTCACTCGATAGACGTGCTGAGAGATGGGTTTCGCTCCTGGAACCAAGTCTATCAAAAACTCAATGTCTCTGTCTGGTGGCAATCCAGGCAACTCCTCTGGAAAAACATCCATATACTCTGCTATCAAGGGGTGTAGAATCGTCTGCTCCTCAACCGAGACTCCGCAGAAAACCCCGCTGCTCTGCTCCGTCTGACGTCAAGAGTACTCGAACTCTGGCTCCCCCTGCACTCTGAAGAGAACTCTACCCCCTCTGCAATCAATGCTGGCGTGGTGCCTGCTCAAGCAATCCATACCGAGTACTATATCGTAGTTCGGCAATGGCATTACGAGCAGGCTTACCTCCAACTCACGGCCTCCCAGAACAACACTCTGACCCTTACAAACATCACTCACGATGATAATGCCACCCCCGGTCGTAATCTTGTAAGTCCTAGGCAACGATTCAGCTATGATACCGTGTCTAATCGCAAAAGATACTGATATGAAGCTCTGCGAAGCACCGAAATCGAATAATACAAAAGCTGGACTGGAGTCGAGAAGAACCGAACCTGCGATCAGCTCTCCTATCGCCTCTGCATCCTCGGCTGCCATGGCGAAAGCTCGCCCCTGCTGGCCTCCCCTGGCCTGCTGCTGATGCTGAACAAATCTCTGCTGTTGTGTCGGCAGGGCTGGTCCCCTCTGCTGGCATGCTGGGGCTCTGACTGCTGCTCCCCGAGCTGCTCGTCCCATACGACACTCCCTCATCTGGTGGTCTGCTGAACCATACACTAGGCACTGGCCCAGCCTCTTCCGACACTCGTTGGTAACATGCCCGGGCTTCTTGCAGTAAGCACAAGAGATAACCTGTCTCTGGCCCTGCTGGTGTTGTCTCGGCTGCTGCTGCTGTCTCTGCTGGAACGGCTGCGGCTGGAACTGCCTCGGCTGTTGGTGCTGAAAGTGAGGCCTCTTAGCCTGGCCTCTGCTGCTGCTGTCCCCAACAGGGTCTCGCCCCCTCTTGAGCCTAAGCTCAAGATCATCCTCAGCCAATAAGGCTCCCATCAAAATCTTCTCAAAAGTGGCATCCCTGTTGCCCTTGGTCAAGGACTTGACTTCCTTGACCAGACCCTTCCGGAACCTCTGGGCCTTCGTCGTGTCGCTCAAGCCCTCTACGAATCTGTCGAGGCGGTCGAACTCCCCAGCGTACTCCTCTACTGACAGGCTCCCCTGCACTAAGCTCTCGAACTGCGACTCCAAGGCTCGGAGCGCTGAATCTGGAAAGAACTTCTTCTTGAAGAAGCCCTTGAACTCCTCCCAGGTCTGTCCAGCTACCTCCACCCTAGGGTCTGACTGATACCAGGTGCGAGCAAGATCTCGCATCCGGCTAGTTGCTGCCTCTATCTGGAGATCTTCCGGTATCCGGGCCAGGCGGAATATCTCCTCTATATGCTCGATCCACTCGTCAGCATATAGGATCCCCTCCGTCCCTAGGAAGTCTCTGGGGCTCATCTTCTGGAACTGCTCCATCTCCGGTGTCCTCGGCTGCTGAACCACTGGCCGAGCTGCGACTGTCGTAAGGGCCAACTCCATGCCTCTGTCCTGTCGAGCCCGCTGCCAGTCCATAAACTGTTGGAAATAGGAGAACATCTGTGCCGCATCCACGTATCCTGTAGGCGGTGGCTGCTGGAAAGGCATCTCTGGGATGACTGGGTCCTGCCTCCGAGCCGGTGGAGCCATACCCCCAGATGCTGCTACTGAAGCCCCAATACGAGCAGAGGTGGCAGGAGCTGCAGTCTTTTGTCCCTGCTGAACTGGCTGAGAGGTAGCAGTCCCCTCTACAGCATCCCCATGAATGGTACGCTGCGACCGCGTCTCCACCATCCTGAAGACAGACCAACAAGAGTTTCAATTTCTGAGAAAGAAACGATATAATAAAGGCGGACAGTTAAAATTCAAAAGAATCAATTGAAAGTAAGAATTTAGATGGCAATTGTAGAGTTTTTCCTAATGTGATTGAGTACCTTGAAAACTAATGTCCTATATCCTACTGCAGGCTATAGTGATACTCTGGTTCGAATACCACTACACTTCTAGTCTAGACCTGCGTGGGCCACCACTAAAAATGTGTCACGACCCGCACCCTAGAGTAAGGGCACGAGACATGGGTACATCCTGCCTACGCCGCAGTATCGGCGGTAGAACGCTGTCCTAGGTCACAACATCTAACAATATAATGTTAAGCAGTTTATACTCCCCGAATGGGGGTGACATAGCAGAATGTAAACTCAATCACAACTAAGGAAGAAGAAGCACGATATGATATAGAACTCAAAGAAATACAGATGATCAGCAGAGTCTAAGATAACATCTCAGCAAATATCCCGAAATACAAGGTCTCAACTATAGAGTATGAAAGAATATATACAACCCAGATCTCAAAGAAAGAAATAAAGTCTAACTAAAACTAGTCTCAAGACAACATAAGTAAGATAAAGCCTAACTAAGCTAGTCTAGGCAGTAGGGGTAAAGTCATCAGCTAGAGCTGGGTCCTCCTAGGGGTCCAGCTCACAAGTATCGTCTAGGGTTGTCCCGTAGAAGGTATCCACACAGGCCTTCTCCTCGTCCTCTATAATATTTTTAACAGGTCCAGTCAGGACAGGAGCGAGCATAGTACATCTTAACAGATCATAGCAGGTTAGAAAATATAATCATACAGTAAAGTAAGATACATGAACTGAAGGAAAAACAGTAAGTAAACAGAGAGAGAATTGTAATAGAAATATCTACTATAAATAGAGAACTAACAGTGGCTAGTGTGTCAGAGTACAATATAGACATGTAAATGGCATATGATGATTTTGATGCTACACTATGGAATGATTCTGATGCTACACTACTTGGATATTATTCACATGTCTACTTCTACTCCTCCGTACCCCCAATCAATACACAAGGATCCAGTCAGGTTATGTTATGATTCATGTAACGGCCCCCGAAGGGTGGTACATGATAGTCCCATAAATGGGGATTCTAGGAAGCCTAATAAATGGGGGATTCAAAGAAGACTCTGTGATCATGAGAGTACATGTCACAAGTGATTCAATGAACCATGAAGCATAGTGATACACCATGTAAGTGAAACGCACAGAACATGTAGTATCCGATGCTCCCTGAAGGGATAACATCTCAAGAAGGGATCCATATAGTACTAATCCGTGTGACCAACGTGACAGTATCAAGTAAAGTAATTTAAAGCAGGAAAATAATTCTAAGCAGGATATAAAATGATCAGAGAATGTACTCGCCTGGTATCTGAGTGTCCGGATGAAATATACTGTCCAAGGAGAGGTGTCTGGCTCCTAATCAGAAAAGCACAAGTCACAACAAGTCTACAATGATAACAAGATGCAATTCAATGCATTCTAAATGAATCTGGGTCAATCTAGGCTAAGGTCAACTCTGGTCAAACAAGGTCTAACAAGTCTAAATTAGGTCAAACAACTTATTCTAGGTCTAAACAAGTCTAGGTTATGTTAAACTAGGTTTAACAATCATTCTAAGTCTTAACAAGTCTATATTGGTCTAACTAGTCCACATTAGTCTATACTAGGTCACACAAGCCTACACTAGCTAGTACACACCACTCAAGGCTGTCCAAGCCTAAATCAAGCCAACACACATATTTATACACATATATCCACACACTACACACATCATCCATACCATATAGTTAGGCATACATACACTATACATATACTAAGCCTACATACATATGTATATATACATTACATTACATTACATTACATTATATTACACTACACTACACTATATATACTTTATATAGATGTATGTACATAGAGAGGTAGAGAGTGAAGAGAGTGACAATGTGTATGTACATGTGAAATGAGAACAAAGTTTAAAGGAAAATGAGTTAGAGTAGAGTGTGGCAAAGTGTGTTGTGAGTGTCAAGTGTCACATGTGTGTACACAGAGTGATATGAGGGGGTAGTCCATTTCTGGACAGTTGGAGTGTGTGTGTACAGGATGTGTGTGTTAGAGTGTCAATGGTTAACTGTGTGTGACAGTGTCAAGAAATTAGAACAGTGAAGGGTGAATCATAAAACAGTATGTGTGGGAGTGTTGTGTACCACAATGTCAATGTGACAGTGAAGGTAAACAGTAACAGGGAAGGGAAGGAAAGGATCCCAATTTACTCATTTACAGAACAGTTTTCAGTTCAAAACTTCAAAACCCCATTTTGAATCCAATTCTCAAAGAAAATCACCCAAAATTGACATATAGGTAGAACACATGTAGGAGAACTATATTTGGATATAAAACCAATAATTAACATCAGTTAAATAGGTTAATATAGCTACCAAAGTTCAATTATTAAAACTGGAAAATATAGGAATTAACATGGTATCAGGATTTGGGTAAATACAAAAATGTAAATCGAAAACATGTTAATCATGCTAATCATTGGTTGGTAAACATAATATAGGGTATGCACGTGTCTCATAAAGTGTCTCGTGTCCACTACAATATGACACGACGTGTCCAAATCGAATAAACCCAAATCAATACAACTGGACACTGCACAGCAGTGCAGCCTCGTGCACAAGTGCACGCGTGTCGTGCACCCGACACAGGCCAAACCAAGCCTCGTGTTCACAAACCTAGGTTCGCCAGGTGTCAGGCTACCTACGTGTCACCTTGATTTGGGTCGACGTGTCCCCCTATCCGAGTTATCAAACCGTATCAGTGGCGACTGAACGCGTGAGCCAGTGCAGTACAAAATTGATACACGAGCTCATGCTCCCTCGACACGACACGAGGGGTCGTGTCACTTAGGGAGTGTCATGTCAGACACTGCCCCAATATGTCCTCAAAGAATCACGTGTCCACGTGCCGTGTCCAACGAGAAATTCACCCCGAGTAGCAGGACACTGCTCACGGGCTGAACGCGCGTGTTCGTGTCCAGATCCTGACACGACATGACACTAATTCAAACTCAGACCACTGGAAAACATCAACCCACATCTAGATCCAATTTTCTATACAAACACTTTTCAAAATCCAAATCGAAATGCCCTTTGGGGCATTTCATCAAACACATACATGTAGGGACTGATACGTGTCCATTTAGGACACGAAATGTACACGAAACCTTGGTTTAGCTATACCTACAGTTAGGGTAGACCTAGGGATTTCCAAATATGCAAAGAAAACTGGAATTTAATGGTGTTTAGATGGTTTTACCTATTGGTTTCAAAACACAAGGAAAGCTTCAATAGGGGGTTCTCCTTGCTAGCAAATAGCTCCAAATTGTTCCAAAGCTGAGATTTAACACCATGTACAGCAAGTATATGTGATTTAGAATCTAATACAATTGATTTGAAAGAAAAAGGAATTAAAATAGATTTTCTATGAATTAATGAAGTTGGGAAAATACCTCTTCTTTTAACTTGTTCTTTCCTAAAAGAGGCTAGCTCTAAATGGAGGAGACTACTTATAGGGGGAATACCAATGCTTGGCCAGCCATAGTGGGTTAGGGTTAGGGTTAGGGTTAGTGATGGGCTATGGGCTTCTATGGGCTTAAGTTAAATCAATGGTTTCAAATCATAAGTCATGGCTCTAAATCACTATTCCACCTATTACAACTTGATTCTAAATGACTTAAATTGCTTTAACTTAAGTTAGACTAAGAACCTATCATGCTAACTAAGTCACCATAGCTAAGTTTAGGTTCTAGGCTAGTCTACAAGGTCCAAACTAGTCTCAAATCAACATACCACTTATCAACTTAATTAATTAATATTAAAATCACATAAACTCCAATAAATCTCAATAATTCACAATAATTCCAAATAAATCCCAAAAATTCAAAAATGATCAAAATACCCCCATACTAGAAATATGGTAGTGACATTAAAGCCTGCTGACCACTTGATGATCTTTATCTGATGGGAGTCAATCCTGCAAGTACCTTTGGACCAAACGGTTCTGTGGTCGGAATCGGATGATAGGTGGAGGAGAATATGTCTGGGGTCGAGGGGGGCCACACGGTAATCCGCTGCGAGTCTCCAACTAGCAATCGTCTCCTGCACCCTGGAGAGTTTGGGACCGCCTGTTGAAAATTTGAGGACAAAAGTGTGGGGAAAGGAGGTTGAAAGAGAAGAAACTTCCACTTCGGAGAACCGAACCAAGGGCACCGAGGACTCCTGGGAGACCACAATGACCCGGAGAAAGACGTCCGGGATAAGGGGACCCTTAGCAGAGGCTAAGTCCAGGCGAAGCTTGGCGGCGAAGGACGGCTGAGCAGCGCCAGACGGAGAAGGGGCCAGGATCTTGTTGACACAAAATCACAGTCAACCAAATATTGATAGAATTGACTATATGATACTTGTGATAATTTAATACGGCACATGAAGACTAAAGTCAGAACAAGCCAGACGACAGCTCGTACCTGCAATGCAACATATTTTTGAGTCTGTATTTTACAATTTTATTGAGTCTAGACTTATATAAACTGAGCTGTGCTGAGCATCTGAGACTTAACCTATACCCATACCCCAAATCAAAAGCTCCACAAATATCCAAATTAGCCCATTTACAACTTGGACCCATTCTGTGCTCTGGAGACAGAGTTCGGGCCGAACTCTGCCTCCTAAAAATCAGGACCCTAATTTTTAGGGTTGGCTGTTTGCAAGTTGTACAACGGCCAAATTTTTGAATATTCCAACCAGAATTCTGGCCGAATTCTGCCTACCTACTATCCTATAAATAGGCCATGAATTCTCTCATTTTTAATTATCCAATCTTCTTTTTTTTTCTCTCTAAAGCTCTATACAAGCCATACCCTTCTTCATCTACTAGCCACAAGCTCCCTAACCCTTAAGTGCTCAGTACTTTTCAGTTAGGAGTTTGTGCAAGAGTTCAAGAAGTCGCTTGGAAAATTCCAAGCATCGCCACTGCAATCTTTGTAAGAAGTTGAAGTGCTCTTCTGAAAAAAAGGCACGAGATGTAACTACTATTTCACAAATAGTAAATTTAATCCTGAGCTAGAGTTCTCAGGCCTAGACTAGTCCTCCACGAGGGAAACCAGGTTAAAAATCGGCTGTGTTTGCGTATGCTTTTTTGCTCCTTATTTATTTTTGCATTTACTCTGATTACTTTCAGCTTGTGAAAGTGCTTAATTTTTAATTGGTTATTATTGTTATAAACTCTATTCACCCCCCTCTAGAGTTGCCATCTGTTCTTCAATTGGTATCAGAGCTCTGTTCTCTCAACAAGGATTAACATCCTAGAGCTGATCCATGGCAACCACACAATCCATGATTTCCAATCACGGTGAAGGGCAGTCCACACATAGGCCTCCCCTATTTGATGGAACTAACTACACCTATTAGAAAACAAGGATGAGCTTTTATCTCAAGTTGCTAGGCTTCGACCTGTGGACCATCATCTCCGATGGTTACAAAAAGCCTGCCAGGATAGTTGTCAATGGTGATCTTGTTGAAAAACTACATGACAAATATTCTGACGAGGAGAAGAAACAGACAAGTCTAGACGCGAGAGCTATTAATGCCTTATTTTGTGCTATAGACAGGAATGAGTTTAATAGGGTCTCAACATGTACCACCTCTCACGAAGTATGGAGACTTCTAGAAGTGACGCATGAAGGAACCACCCAAGTCAAGGAATCAAAGATAAGTCGTCTCACTCAAGAATATGAGGCTTTCAAGATGAAGCCAAATGAGACGATCACGCAAATGTTCACAAGATTCTTCGACATCATCAATCCTCTATCTTCGCTCGACAAACAATATACAAATCACGAGAAGATTCGCAAGCTACTTAGGGGGCTACCAAAGATTTGGAACCCTAAGGTGACAGCCATCATAGAAGGAAATGATCTCACAACTATGACCATGAAGACTTTGATGGGAAAGCTGATGACTCAGGAGCTTGACCTCAAAGACTTCGAAGAGCCCGCTCCTAAGGCTAAAGAGATCGCCCTCAAAGCTCACCGACTAAGGGCTGACCCCGAAGAGACGGATGACGACAACTCGGAAGGTGATGACCAAGCTTTCCTTGTCCGCAACATCAAGAAATTCCTTCGCTTTAACCGAAGAAAGAAGGAACCACAAGAAGATGACGAAGAAGAGCCAACATGCTACGGTTGTAAGAAGACTGGACACGTCCGAAAAGACTGTCCATACTTAAAGAAGAGCAACCGTTATGAGAAATCATACAAGAAGGTCTCCTCAAAGAAATATGCCAACACTAGCATTTGGCATGAAAGCGAAGCTAGTGACTCCGAGGAAGAAAAGGACTCTCCTCAAAATACTGCAAACGTGTGCCTAATGGCAACGTCCGACAAGGTATCAAACGAAACTCTTGATGATTTCACTTTTGACGAACTTGGCGGTGCTTTTACCGATTTACTTGATGACCACAAGAAAGTCATTAGTAAATAAAAACATGCCAAGGAAAAGATCAAAAGTCATGAAATCAAAATTCAAAGACTCTCATTATTGCTTGATAATATTAGAGACACTCCACCCACGGAAACCACAAATGAGGTGTCTAAGCTTAAATTAAGCCTACATGATGCTGAAGCACGTATTGAAAAACAAACACAAGAAATCACAGCACTCAACACGGAGCTTGCTGATGAAAAGAGTAGACACAAGATTTCTATTACTAAAATACATGGTTTGAATGCTAAGGTGAATGAACTGCAGGCTATCTCTAAGAAATTAGAGATTAGATTGGGAAAACAGGTTGCTCAACCTCAAACCCAATCACATGAGACACCCACAAAGCACAACACTACTCATATTAGTCAAATACGTCATCCTCCTGCAGCACACAATCATGCTTTCATGTACACCCACTTTCATAATACACACAAACCACATGCACGTAGAAATAATTTTCACTCCAATATGACACATAATCACCATGCTACACATAGATACAATCATCACTATGTTGCACATAAACAAAATCACCATTATACTGCTTATGGTTATAGTCTGCCTAGTGACCGAGTTAAAGCATAACCTGCTCAGCATTAGTCATCTTGCTGACCATGGATATGACATTAACTTTGGACAAGATAAATGCTTTATTTATGATAGGTCAATAGGAGACATCGCTTTTGAAGGAATAAGAGAAGATAATATTTATATTTTCTATCTATCAAGAGATTCTAACAGTACAGGTAGATGCCTATATGCTCACAAGGATGAAAGATTACTGTGGCACCAACGTCTTGGTCATGCCAATATGGATACTATATCCAGGCTATCGACTAAGAAGCTAGTTAGAGGCTTGCCCGACATCATATTAAAAAAGGACACTGTATGTGCTGAATGTGAATTGAATAAGGCAACCAAGTCCTCATTTCATTCCATAAACTCTGTAAGTACTACTAGACCCTTGCAATTACTTTATATGGATTTATTTGGCCCTAGTAGAGTAGCCAGTCTTGGTGGAAAACTCTATGCTTTTGTTATTGTTGATGACTTTTCTAGATTTACTTGGGTCTTCTTTCTTACAAATAAAAGTGATGCTATTTCAGTTTTCAAGATTTTTGTTAAGAAAGTTCAAAACGAAAAAGGCTACATGATTACTCGAATCCGAAGTGATCATGGAGGCGAATTCGAAAATACTGATTTTAAAAAGTTTTGTGATTCAAATGGTTTTGATCATAAGTTTTCTTGTCCAAGAATTTCTCAACAAAATGGTGTTGTAGAGCAGAAGAATAGGACTCTCGACGATATGGCTAGAGTCATGTTGAATAAGTTTTCACTTCTGAAATATTTTTGTGCTGAAGCTGTCAGCACAGCATGCCATATTTTGAATAGGGTGCTTATTCGTCCTATTAAGAAGAAAACACCCTATGAGCTTTGGTTTGTAAGAACCCTAAATGTTTCTTATTTTAGAGTTTTTGGTTGTAGATATTTTATCCTTAACACCAAAGACAACTTAGGCAAATTTGATGCCAAAGCTGATGATGGTATATATTCTTTGGCTATGCTGCCAAGAGTAAGGGATATAGAGTATTTAACAAACGCTCATTAATTGTGCAAGAGTCTACAAATGTGACTTTTGATGAAGATAATAGTGCAGCAGCTACTCTTGATGATGATATTGAGCCATCAACTTCTACTCCAATGAATATCACTACCGAAACCAATTCTCTGGAGGGCTTGCCAAAGAAATTCTCTTTCAAGCCGTCACATCTAGAAAATTTGGTAATAGGTAAGGTTTCACGCGGAGTAACTACTAGATCATCATTAAGAGACTCCATTGCTAGTACTGTCTTTATTTCACAAATTGAGCCGAAAAACATTTTAGAAGCTTTTAATGATGAATTTTGGATTTCTGCCATGCAAGAGCAACTCAACCAATTCGAGAGGAGCCAAGTATGGGAACTCGTTCCTAGACCGGCAAATCACTCGATTATTGGTACCAAATGGGTTTTTAGAAACAAAGTAAATGAAGATGGTTAAGTTACACGCAACAAAGCTCGTCTAGCAGCTCAAGGATACAACCAAGAGGAAGGTATCGACTACAATGAGACGTATACTCCTGTTATGAGATTAGAGTCCATTCAGATGCTTTGCACATTTGCTAATTTTCAAAATTTCAAATTATTTCAAATGGATGTTAAAAGTGCTTTCTTGAATGGATTTATTAAGGAGGAAGTTTATGTAAAACAACCCCCTGGTTTTGAAAATCACAAATTTCTCGACCATGTTTTCAAGCTGAAGAAAGCACTATATGACCTCAAACAAGCCCCCAGAGCTTGGTATGAACGACTAAGCAATTTTTTGCTTCAAAAAGGTTTTTCAAAAGGGAAAATTGACACCACACTTTTCATAAAATCTTTCAAAGACACTATTCTCCTAGTACAAATATACGTTGATGATATTATATTTGGTTATACTGATGAAAATCTCTGTCAAGATTTTGCCAAGTGTATACAGACCGAGTTTGAGATGAGCATGATGGGGGAACTCAACTACTTTCTTGGACTGCAAGTCAAACAAACATCAAATAAAACTTTCATCTGTCAGTCAAAGTATACAAAAGGACATGCTGAAGAAATTCGACCTTGACAACGTCAAACCTATCATCACTCCAATGGCTACTACAACTAAACTAGAACCAGATGAAAGCGGCAAACCTGTGGATCAACGTAAGTATCGAGGTATGATAGAAAGTCTATTTTATTTAACTGCTAGTCGCCCTGATATTATGTTTAGCGTTTGCCTGTGTGCTAGATATCAAGCTAATCCTAAGGAATCACATATGACCGCTGTTAAGCGTATCTTTCGATACCTTAAGGGTACAGTTACAGTGGGCCTATGGTATCCTAAATCAACATTATTTGACCTCATTGGTTACTCTGATGCCGATTTTGCCGGGTGCAAGGTCGACCGTAAAAGTACAAGTGGCACATGTCATTTATTAGGAAAGGCTCTAGTCTCTTAGTTTAGTAAGAAGCAGAATTCTGTCGCACTATCCACAACAAAAGCTGAATACATCGCAGCCGGGCGTTGTTGTGCACAAATTCTGTGAATGAGGCAAACCCTTAAAGACTACAACTTATCTTTTATGCACATTCCAATCTTTTGTGACAACACTAGTGCTATAAATCTCACTAAGAATCCTATATGTCACTCACGCACGAAGCACATTGAAATACGTCCCCACTTTTTGCATGATCATCAGCAAAATGGCACGGTTAACTTAGAATTTATTGACACTGATCATCAGCTAGCAGATTTCTTTACAAAACCATTATCCGAAGAGCGTTTCAATTTTCTCTGTCGTAAACTTGGAATTTTGGATGAAGCTGTTATTTATTAAAATAACCTGCATAAATATCAAGTATGTCTTGATTCTTTATGATGAAATTACTATGGGTACAAGCCGAAAGGGTCCTTCTAACAACAAGGCGTAAAAGCCTAAGCGACACGGTGCACTAGTCCTCAGGACTACCGCTAGCTGGGATTCGGCCCCTGCAGCTAACCCATGTAGCTTCAAAATATTGAATTATGGCATAATTCTTTGTTTATTACATGGTTTATTTTTTATTTATTACATGCTAAAATACAGATTTTCCAACTTCACTTTCATTCCGCTTTGATTTTTTTAATTTTGTACATATATCATACTCTTTTGGTCTCTATCACCTATTTAATATTTTTTCAGCCTGATTTCTGTTCTGGTTCCAGAAACCAGAATTTGGGCCGAACTCTGCCTTACCCAGAGTTTGGGCCAAATTCGGCTTGGCTATTCCAGAACCGGGAGCAGCCTCAGCCGCTGATCAAAGTTTGATCCAATGGTCCACATTTGCTCTGACCATTTGAACCCTTACACAAATATTCGGGTTCCCCTCTTCTCTCTCCTCCATTGCCACCTTCTACACTTCTCCAAACTAATTTTCTCCAAACCCTAACCCTAGTTCTTCCTTCCTAGAGCATATCTCTTGTCAAAACTCAAGGAGAAGGTCTCTCTCACCATTCTCCTTCATCTTTCATCATCATATTGAGGAATATTTCAACATTTTTCTCTATCTCAATTTCCTCAATTGTTTTTATAATTTCATGGCTCCCAAGTTGTTCAATAGGTGGAAGAGACTTCGAACCGAGGGTGCGTCCTCTTCAAATGCTCCTCCTCGCATTGAACCACCCGTTGAACAACCAAATCAACCACCCATTCATCCGTTGTTCAACCCACCTCGTCCACTCAACCCCAACACGTATGATAATCGGATATTTGTATCACTTGACGCCTCCAATGCATGGTTTAGTGATTTTCGGACACGTCCGGTGTTTGCGGGTCAACCTATCAATTTTACTATTTTTTCACAATATGATTCACTCTTTCATGATCTTTGTAATGATGAACTTGTCACCACCAACTCGGTTCTATCGCAATGCTATACAAATGTTCTATTGCAACCTAACTCATGATGATACACATATTTTTTTACGGGTTGCGGGCATTGATATTTCTTTCGATGATTTCGACTTAGCCGAACACCTTGAACTCCCGGAGCCAAACTCATAGGAAAAACTTGTTGAAGCTCGATCGTTTCAATTTTCCGATGGGTCTTCCCTCGAAAGCTTTAAGGACGACTTGTGTACCCCTAACACACGTCCTCGCAAGCTTTTGGCCAAGTTTTCTCAATCCCTATTTTTATGAACTTTATCGGATTATATTTAACACTATTCTGCCCAAAGCGGGATCCACCGATGAGGTTACCTATTTTGAAATCTCGGCTTTGTATCATCTCCACTTTCTTGTTCCATTTAATCTTCCACGTACCATGATGGACTGGATGATTAACGCTAGAAAGAAACTAAGGTCCTTGGTTTATGCTCTTTATCTTCCTATGCTCTTTCGTGCTTTTCGTGTACCTTTTGATGAGTATCAGTTCCTACCTGCCCCTGCCTTCCTCTCTAAAGCGCAGCGGCTTCAGGCAGCAGTTGGCTCACCTGTTGTGTCTGAGCACTCTGACGATGAGCCTGATGCCCCTCCTCTTGGACAGGATCCTCCTCCTGCTACTCTTGAGTCCCTCCAGACTATGCTCCACGATCGATTCACCTTAGAGGATGATCGCTGGACTCAGCTTGACTATCGGACTACGCTGGGCCTTCACGAGCTCGATGATGGATATGGATGTCTACTTGTTATTGCTACTGAGGATCGTAGTTTATGTTTTCTGCATTTTGGATTTTAGTTGATGTAGTTGCTTTTATGCACTTTGATTGTAGTAGACTTATTTCTTATTTGTGACTCTTGAGACATTCGGTAGTTTTATCAGTTTCTATGCACTATTATCTATTATCTTTTAGTGTGCTTGCCAGTTATTATTTCATATGATTTTTATGATAAATGCCAAAAGGGGAAGAAATATTTGCTTTGCTATCATTATGTATATGTGCTTTGGGAAAATAATGGACAACAGGAACAGAGCATTATTTACGGGGGAGCTATTGCTAGCTCGACATTGATTACGGGGGAGCTACGCCATTTCTCTTAAATGTGTCCAGGTATGAATATTGAATATACAAATATCATTTTGTCAATTATCAATATGGGGAAGATTGTTGACACAAAATCATAGTCAACCAAATATTGATAGAATTGACTATATGATACTTGTGATAATTCAATACGACACATGAAGACTAAAGTTAGTACAAGCCAGACAACAGCTCGTACCTGCAATGCAACATATTTTTGAGTCTGTATTTTATAATTTTATTGAGTCTAGACTTATGTAAACTGAGCTGTGCTGAGCATCTGAGACTTAACCTATACCCATACCCCAAATCAAAAGCTCCACAAATATCCAAATTAGTCCATTTACAACTTGGACCCATTCTGTGCTCTGAAGACAGAGTTCGGGCCGAACTCTGCCTCCACACAGATTTCGGGCCGAACTCTGTCTCCACACAGAGTTCAGACCGAACTCTGCCTCCTAAAAATCAGGACCCTAATTTTTAGGGTTGGCTGGTTTCAATTTGTCCAACGGCCAAATTTTTGAATATTCCAACCAGAATTCTGGCCGAATTCTGCCTACCTAGTATCCTATAAATAGGCCATGAATTCTCTTATTTTTAATTATCCAATCTTCTCTTCTCTTCTCTCTAAAGCTCTAGACAAGCCATACCCTTCTTCATCTACTAGCCACAAGCTCCCTAAGCCTCAAGTGCTCAGTACTTTTCAGTTAGGAGTTTGTGCAAGAGTTCAAGAAGTCGCTTGGAAAATTCTAAGCATCGCCACTACGATCTTTGTAAGAAGTTGACGTGCTCTTCTGAAGTAAAGGTACGGGATGTAACTACTATTTCACAAATAGTAGATTTAATCCTGAGCTAGAGTTCTCAGGCCTGGGCTAGTCCTCCACGAGGGAAACCAGGTTAAAAATCGGCTGTGTTTGCGTATGATTTCTTGCTCCTTATTTATTTTCGCATTTACTCTGATTACTTTCAGCTTGTGAAAGTGCTTAATTTTTTAATTAGTTATTATTGTTATAAACTCTATTCACCCCCCTCTAGAGTTGCCATCTGTTCTTCAGATCTCTCCGCCAGAGGGCAGAAAAGTGGGCGGGGGTGGGTGCAGCCCTGGGAGGGGGGAGGGGGATAATGAGTCAGCCAGAGAAAGCCTCCCTGGTAGGGGGAGGGGGAGAGAGGCTGTCGAGTTGACAGGGAAGGACGCCTCTAGCGATCCAGTCGTGCCCGGGAGAGTAGGGGCTGACGGGATCGCCGCGGAAGGGGCCTCGCGCCCAGTGACACCCGAGCTGGCTCGCCAGAGACCCAGGAGGGAGGTCCGAGGGGAAGGCCATGGGGGAGAGGAAGACGGGGAGCACCTCCGAAGGCCCGGAGGGGAAGACCGCGGGGGAGGGGGAGACGAGGGGCACCTGATTGGAAGGCGAAAGGGTCGAGCGGGGGACCGAGGAGGGGGCCACGGAGGACAGCGGGGAGAGGGCTGCGGGAGGGCTGGGGGCAGGAGGGACCCAAGGAAGAGATGAGGAGGGAGCAGCGAGGGGAAAAGACCTGCCAGACAGAGGCTCGACTACTGGTCGTGTAGTGGAGGTCGAGGAAAGAGCAGCGGAGGGAGGATAGGCTGAGAGCCAGGCGTACGCGTAAGGGGGCGAGGAGCCCCATCCAAATGATACGCGGACAGAGAGAGTGGAAGGAGGGAGCCAACGGAAGGGGCCTCGCCCAATTGATGCACTAGCAGAGGGGGAACCAGCGTAGAGAGATCGCGCGTAGAGGGTGGAAAGAGGGGATCAGCGTAAGGGGCCTCGCCCAAACGATACGCTGGCTGAGAGGGGGCGTATAGGGAGTTGTGTACGTAAAAGCCTGGGGAGGAGTGGGCCCCACCAGGGTAAGCCACGTAGAATGGGGTATCACGCGAAGCGGTGATCAAAGAAGGGTGGCCCTCCACGTGGGGGGAAAGCCTGAGCTATCCACGTGGGGCCAGGAGGGTGAGGCCCAAAGTCCTGCATCGCAGGTGGGCGACCTTTCCGAGGAAATGACAGCTCCGTTCGAAATTCGAACAGGAGCAGGAGGAGAAAAAGGGGAAGAGTGGCGGTGGTGAAGAGTAGCGGGGATCTGGGCGGCCTCGGCCGCCGGAACACCGGCCAAGGCAGCACCGGGAGCCGCGTACGCGAGCGATGAGAGAGGGAAAAAGAGAGATGGCGAGGGGCCACGGGGATCAGTACTGGAGGAAGGGGGCGGAGGGGGGAGGGGACTCGGGAGGGAGAAGAGAAGAGGGGAAGGGGAGGGAGCCGGGGGGACGGGGACCGGGGGAGAGAGAGGGAAGCCGGGGGGGAGAGTGAGGATGGGGAGGAGGGGGGCGGGATGAGGGAGAAGACGAGGGGGAAGGAATTGACTGACCAGCTCCACGCACTCGGCCGGCCAAGGAAGGGCCATCGGCGGACAGTGGGACTACCGGACGGAAGCCATAGATGCTTTCCGGGAGGAAATGGAAGGGAAGCTCGTAGAGAGACGCCATTTTTTAACTTATATATATGTATATATATATATATATATATATATATATATATATATATATATATATATATATATATATATATATATATATATATATATATATATATTGAGCCATTTTGAAGGGGCTATATATATATATATATATATATATATATATATATATATATATATATATATATATACACTATTGTAAAGGGGCTTCAAAACGGCTCAAGATTGAGCCATCTAAGCCGTGTATGTCATCAACCATTTTTTTAAAATTAGATTTTAAAATTAACTACTTTGTTATCTTCTATATTGGTAATAGAACCCTCTCTCCTCATGTAAAAAAATTAAAAACCACCTGACACTAGAATATGTTTAAAATTAAAATTATGTTTAAACTAACTACTTAATATTATCTAATTAAACACATATCCAGGATTAAAAAAATATAATCATAACAAATCATATTCAAATATATTCAAATTATATTTAAAATACGATAAAATAATTTAAATTTTTATATATTATTTTAATACTATCATTGGTTTTTCATACGTGCAACGCACGTGAACGTGACTAGAATATATATATATATATATATATATATATATATATATATATATATATATATATATATATATCAGCTCAAATATGGCTCAAAAATGAGCTGTCTAAGTTGTATGTATAACCTCAATTAGTTAATATAAAAAATTTAGGAAAATTTAACTACCGCGTATGTTATCTCCTCATGTACTTATGAAACATAAAACCAAAAAAAACCAAAAAGCCTACTAACTATTTGAACATATTATCCTAAAATATAAGCATTATATAAATTATGTTTAAACAAACTAATGGTATTATCAAACTATATATATATATATATATATATATATATATATATATATATATATATATATATATATATATCTGCAAGGGGCGGAGAGTTACTGTAGGAGGCCGAGTTTTGGGTGCGTGCTTGCTCGTAATGCCCCTTCCAAGGTACGATGTGGTACTCGGAATGGATTGGTTGAGTATGCACCATGCTAGTATAGATTGCAGAGGAGGTAGGATTTTGTTTAGGCCGCCGGGAGAGCCAGAGATTGTGTTTGCTAGAGGAGCAGCTGAGCCGGGAGATGGGTTCTGCGGAGCTTTACTGGCGGGGTAGGCATTGCCGCATCCATTGATAGCTAACTTCATGGATGTTTTCCCGAGGAGTTGCCTGGGATGCCGTCGGATAGAGACATTGAGTTCTCTATAGACTTAGTGCCGGGCGCTGAGCCTATCTCACAGCACGTTTATAGGGTCAACAACAGCGAGTTGGCGGAGCTGAAGAAGTAGGTCGACGAGCTGCAGGACAAGGGATTCATTAGATACAGTTCATCGTCTTAGGGAGCGCCAGTCCTGTTTGTACCGAAAAAGGATGGTACGATGCGCATGTGTATCGACTACAGGGCTCTCAACAACCTCACTATCAAGAACAAGTACCCATTACCGAGGATCGACGACTTGTTCGATCAGTTGAGCGGTGCCAAGGTGTTTTCGAAGATAGATCTGAGGTCCGACTGTCATCAGCTGAAGGTGAAGCAGGAAGACATTCTGAAGACAGCTTTTCGGACTCGGTACGGCCAGTACGAGTTCACAGTGATGCCATTTGGGTTGACCAACGCCCCAGCTGTGTTCATGAACTTGATAAACAAGGTATTCCATCAGTACCTTGACAAGTTCGTGGTGGTCTTCATAGACGACATCCTGGTCTACTCAAAGACGCCGGAGGAGCACGAGAAGCATCTGAGGATTGTGCTCGAGACCTTGAGAAAGGAGCAGTTGTACGGGAAGTTGTCGAAGTGTGAGTTCCTCCTGGACCAGGTCGAGTTCTTGGGTCATGTTGTGACCGAGCACGGGATCTCATTAGACCAGAAAAAGATTGCTGTGATAGAGTCTTGGTCTACGCCCAATACAGTTGCCGAGATTCGGAGCTTTCTGGGATTGGCGGGCTACTATCGGAAGTTCGTCCAGGATTTCTCGCAGATCGCGGAGCCGATGAGCCGATGACTAGACTCACTAGGAAGGACGTGGAGTTCGTCTGGACTGAGGAGTGTCAGGCCGCCTTTGATGAGCTGAAGAAGAGGTTGACATCAGCTCCGATCTTGACATTGCCGTCTGGGACCGGTGGTTTCTCGATTTACAGCGACGCTTCTGGCCGGGGTCTGGGTTATGTACTTCAGCAGCACGGGAAGGTGATTGCCTATGTATCTAGGCAGTTACGTTCTCATGAGAAGAACTACCCGACTCACGATCTGGAGTTAGCCGCTGTCATCTTTGCCCTAAAGTTGTGGAAACACGATCTGTACGGAGAGCGGGTTGAGATCTTTACTGACCACAAGAGCTTGAAGTACGTGTTCACTCAGAAGGAGCTGAACATGAGGCAGAGACGTTGGCTTGAGCTGATGAAGAATTTTGATATCGCCTTGTAGTACCATCTAGGGAAGGCCAACGTAGTTACAGATGCCTTAAGCAGGTATCCAGTGGCTATGTATCTGACATCAGACCGTCATCTTTTAGCTGACCTGGACAGTTTGGGAATCGAGGTAATTATTTCGGGCATGGAGGTACAGATGTCGGGTTTACAGATTCAGTCTGAGTTGAGGGACAGAGTCAGATCAGCACAGTATGATAATGTTGCCCTGAGGTGCATCAGGGAGCAGGTGCAGGCAAGGCTGCTTGATGATTTCTCTATTGCCGAAGATGGGTCGCTGCGGCACGGTGCTAGACTATGCATTCCGAGTGGGGAGCTTCGGGAGGAGGTTCTTAGGAGGCACATCGCTCACAGTAATTTATGTATCATGGTGCCAACAAGATGTACAGAGATCTGAGGGAGCACGTTTGGTGGTACGGCATGAAGCGCGAGGTGGCTCAGTTTGTATCTCGCTGTTTGGTTTGTCAGCAGGTGAAGGCTGAGAGGCAGAGGCCTGGTGGATTGCTACAGCTACTACCCATTCCTGAGTGGAAGTGGGAGCACATCACCATGGACTTTGTGTCCGGACTTCCACAGCCTCTAGGAGGAAAAGACGCAATTTGGGTCATAGTTGATAGATTGACCAAATCGACCCACTTTTTGCCTTTCAAGGTGGGATTGTCTACGGAGAGGTTGGTAGAGCTGTATGTTCGTCAGATCGTACGATTGCATGGAGTTCCTGTGAGCATAGTTTAAGATCGGGATAGCCATTTCACTTTCCACTTCTGGAGGAGTTTGCAGGCTAACTTGGGCACCTCGCTCAAGTTTAGTACCGCTTATCACCCCCAGACAGACGGGCAGTCGGAGAGGATTATCCAAACTTTGGAGGATATGCTTCGCACGTATGTGCTAGATCTCGGGAGTTCTTGGGAGGATCATCTTCATCTGGTAGAGTTTGCTTACAACAACAGCTATCAGGCCAGTATAAAGATGTCGCCATTCGAGGCTCTATACGGACGGAGATGCCGTACACCCTTGTCATGGGACGATGTTGGTGAGAGGGTGCTGCTTGGACCGGAGATGGTAGTGGATGCAGCTGAGAAGGTCAGGCTGATTAGAGATTCGGGTGGCTCAGGATAGGCAGCGGCATTGGGCCGATAGCCACCGAAGACCGTTAGAGTTTGAGGTTAGTTTCAGTTCATGTTTGTGATTGATTGTGATTTTGTTTGTCCTGCATGCTAAGTTTATTCTATGTCTAGGTTGGTGCTTTGGTGTTCCTAAAGATTTCTCCGACACGGGACACGATTCGCTTTAGCGGAGGCGGGAAGCTTAGTCCGTGCTACATCGGACCTTTCACCATCCTTGAGAGGGTCGGTGCAGTGGCTTACAGGCTAGACTTGCCGCCTACGCTAGAGGGGGTACACAACGTGTTCCATGTGTCGCAGCTGAGACGGTACGTGGCGAACCCCAGCCATGTATTGAACCATTCAGCGGTCAAGGTGGGGCCGACTCTTCACTATCCAGAGCAGCCAGTGGAGATTATGGATCGTAGGGAGAAGGTGCTCCGGAACCAGGTTATACCCTTGGTTCGCATTGCATGGAGGCATCACTCTCCAGGTGAGTCTACCTAGGAGAGAGAGGACGACATGCGGGAGCATTTCCCTTATCTCTTCGAGCCCTGAGGTAAATTTTTGTTTCTGCATTGTGTTTCAGTGTATGTTTGTTTTAATTGTGAGGACAAAAATTTTTTTTAGGTGGATAGATTTGTCACCCCCAGTTTTCATGAACAGGGGTATTTTGGTAATTTTCCACTTTAAAATTATTTTGGAATTATTTATTTATTTATTGTATTATTTTGGGGTACTTGTTTGAGTCGGGTTCGAATTTCAACTCATTCCGACTTGTATCGGGGACCCGGGGTAGTGTTGACCTTAGCGGGCCCACACACTAGTTAGCCATGGCCCATATGTTAGTTATTTTAGTTAGTGACTAGGCTAATTATTTTGGTTAGCATTAATTTGGATTAGTGTTTTAGGATTGACCAAACTACCCCCGACTTAACCCCTTACCAATGTATTAGCAAATAGACTAGAGGGGGATTTTTGACCTTTCCTAATAGGACAAAAACTCCCATTATAGCCAGCCACATCTAGTGGATAAGGCTCCTCCACACTTTATTATTTCCTCTTTCATTCTCTCTCTTGTTCTTCCCCAAATTGATTTGAGAGCAAACCCTAATCAAATCATCACCAAATCTTCCCATTTCTTCACCAAATCTTCTTCCTTCCTTCTCCATTCAAGCCAAGGGAGGAGCTCCTCAAGTTTGAGAGGATTCGGAGCTTGTTCGTGTCCGTTTGGGATTCCTACGTGTCGGTGGCGTTTCGGGATCAATTCGAGTCACCGGGAGGTATAAATCCCTTCTCCTTCTTATTCTTTTCATGCATTAGATTAGTTTTGACCCTTAGGAATGACCCCCATGGTTTTGTGCCCATTGGTGTCCATTTCGTGTCCATTTGGACACTTGTAGAGGTGTCCTAGGAGTAGGATCGTGTCCTAATGGGGAAAACCCTATTTGGACACTTGTAGAATTATTTGTGTATTGTTTTGATGTTGTTCTAATGTTAATTCCAGATTTTTCATATGTTTAGATTTGTGGTTTCCATAGTAGCGTAATGTATCATATTATCTAAATCTATATATATGTATATATATATAATATATATATATATATATATATATATATATATATATATATATATATATATATATATATATATATATATATTTTATATGTATATATATATATATATATATATATATATATATATATGGTGGATTATATATGTGGATATATATGTGATGGTGTGTGACATTGTGTTGGTATGGGGGAGGCATACAGTGGTCGGCCAAGAGCATGAGCTTGTGTGTTTGTGTTGGGTGAGGAGAGTTTGAGAGAGAGTAGACTTGTGTGTATATGAGTGGTGGTGTTTGATTAAATGGGTGAGAGTAGATGAGTGTTGGATAGAGGGATGTTAAGGGTGGTTTGTGTGGGATTATAGGGAGGGGGAAACACACATTTCAGTCCCTACTTGAACCCCCAACAGTCCACTTATTAGCCAAATGGCTGTCCTCAAAATCAGTCCATAACACACCCCTGTATACCTGCCCATTTAGCCTTAATGGCTGTCCCTTTGGACTGTCCTGCACAGCCCCAGTGCTGTCCATTTCCTCCTCCCCCTATTTATCAGCCATTGTTGGCAGTCCCAACATCCCAGGAATTTCCCTTGTTGGCTGACCATATGACACCTCCAATACACCACATATCAGCCTCCATATGACACCCAAAATCAGTCCTAACAACCACCTATGTGCTGTCCCTATACCACTCCAAAAATAGCCCATATTTTCCCTATTTCTTGGCTGTTAACACAGTCCAAAAAACCCCCATTTGGCTATCATTTTTGACACCAAATTCAGCCCCCTTGCATTGACAAACCTGTCCACATATTAGTTTATGTGTGGGTGTATCTATGAGTTGTATGTGTGTGTAAGAGCCTAAGTGAGTGTAGCTAGTGAACCATAGTTAGCCTATGTGCAAACTAATAGGACACCTATAGGAAAGCCTACTAGAGTGTGGTATCATGTGAGATGGTTGTGTAAGAGTGAGTGTGATAGAGTTATGAGGGTAAATTCATGATATGGATTAGGTAATAGAGTAACCCAATACCCATGTATCCTAACATAGCCTAGATACCTAGGATACCTATTTTTCTTGGTAGGTAAACCTTAGATAGGTTGGTATCTAGCTACCCTAAGGAGCCTAGGCTAGTATCTTGGGTATTAGCGGGGTTTCCTTGGTGTTGGGCAAGGTATCGGAATTTATCTTGGTAAGGTAATGCTAGTTTTGCCTAGGAATAGGGTATTTGAGTTAGGAGTCTAAGATAGGGTTAGAACTTGATTTTCTTGGTTGGTAATGATCAAATATGGTGCTCATAGACTAGTTTTGACGTCGGTCGACCTTTTTGACCAAAAGTCAACAAAAGTCAACCGAGAGTCAAACTTAGCCTTTAAGCGACCCGATTTGACCGAAACCAAACCAGAGTTGACCAGTTGACTGAAAGCCAACAGTTGGTGAATATTAGACTAGTTTGACCTAGGTTTGACCTAGAGTTGACCAGAGTTGACTTTTGACCAAAAGTCAACTGTAAGTCAACCTTTGACCCCGTTTGACCTAGTTCGACTTGGATTGACTCCCAGTGACCTAGTTTGACCTAGTATGAACCAGTATGACCTAGTATGACTCAGTTTGACCTAGATTGACCTAGTTTTGACTTAGACTTGCATTCATGGCTTATATTAGTTTTCTTTTCAGTATAAAACCCTGTTTGACTCATAGTATCTTATTTTAGGTCTGTGATCACTCTGAGCGTATGTTCACCCTATCATCTCAGGACCACAGGCGAGTACATTCACTGATAGTTTTCATTATCTTGATATATACTATATCTGATTTAGTTGTAGTGTTTTACATGATTCCTGACACAACGTTTTACGGACTAGTATACGTCGGATCCTGTCATGAGATGTTATTCCTAGACTCCCTTGGTATATGAGTATGTGATATTTTTGTGTTCCTGTACTTATATAGACACTAATTTGGGAGTGGGCTGGCCCCCTGCTCTCGAACCCTGTGTCATGACGTGCCATGTCCGGATCCGTGATACTATTCGGGGATAGGGGAATTATTAGGGGTTATGTGATCAAAGCCTCCCTGTAACTATATTTTGCTAGCGCCACCCTCACCTCACGTAGGGTGTAGCAGATACCCTATTACCTGTTATCCAGGTTGGACAGCATGACTCTCCGTTGAGGACACCGCAGATTGTCGGGCCAAGTGGATAACCATCTCTTGCTTCCCTAGCCGATCACATATCGCTCTAATAGTTCAAATCACCTTTTACATTTATTAGCGTATCTTATATTCCAGTTCAGCTTTACTTTCTGTACTTCTCACCATGCTATGATTCCATTACTCATATGCTCTATCTGCTTTTATACTGTACCATGATTTGAGACTAAGTTCTGTTTGAAAAAAGGGTTACAACTCTGGTCCTTGTTTGGTTCAAGGGTTGTAACTCGGCTTTCAAATGGTTCCCAAGTCGCCTATATCTTTGTCTTGTATTTTATTATTGCTGTCTCTTATAGTATTTCTTAATTCATATGGAACTACTGTTGGTGTTTGTACTTGCTCATTTTTCTGACAGGATACGTTGACAAATTTTACAGATGATTCAGAGGCTGATTGCCCGACCTACTATGGGGTTGAGTCTGATGGACTAGATTTAGACCGTGGCTTGTTGGTAGAGCCACTAGACTTTGCTCACCCTGAGTAGCATAGTTTAGTTAGGTTTGCCTGGCCTGCGAGCCAGCTAGTACATTTCAGTTTTGTAGTATCTATTACAAATACTTTCTGAGACTCTGGATATTTGTGTTTAGCTCTGACTTGTGGATCATGGACTTATTTCCTGCTTTATCTATTATATCTCTTTTCCATTGATATCTACCTTAGTTTGATATATGTGATTGAGATTGTATTGCTATGTCACCTCCATTCGGAGTGTATATACTGTACAGGTACATTTATCTGTTTTTAGTCGTAGTATTTACAGACCCTATATACAGCTTTCTACCGCCGATACTGCGGCTTAGGCTGGACGTAACTACGTGCTCGTGCCCCTCTTCAGGGTGCGGGTCGTGACAAGTTTACAAATGCACAAAAGGATTTATTCATTCCCATGATTTTCAATGTTGCATATTGTCAAAGCCTATTATTTGCCCATATTGTGGAGCAAAAATATTTGTACATGAGACTTTAGAGATTTGTTGCTCTAAAGGAAAATTAAACATTTTGCCAAGACCTGTAGCACCAGAGGAATTGGTAGAACTATTCACTCATCAAGGTGAAGAAGGAAAATAATTTAGGCAGAACATTCGTTCTTACAATCACTCATTTTCATTTACGTCCATGGGTGTCAATATTGATGAGAATCTTGCCAGTGGTAGAAATGGAATATTTACATATCGTGGACAAGGGACTATATATCATAGGATTGGTAGTCTTCTACCAATTGATGGAAGAAATCCAAGATATTTGCAAATGTATATATATGACACTGACAAAGAAATTGATTATCGACTGTCTGAAAATAATGCTTTGAATCGAGGAATACTTTTGAAGTTGAAGGAAATTTTGGAATGCTTTGAATCGAGGAATATTTACGATTTCCAAGTTGTCGAAAACATCGAACAAAGGGGTTATGTCTATCCAAAATCTCCTTCAACTTCAAAAGTATTCCTCGGTTCAAAGCATTATTTTCAGACAGTCGATAATCAATTTCTTTGTCAGTGTCATATATATACATTTGCAAATATCTTGGATTTCTTCCATCAATTGGTAAAAGACTACCAATCCAATGATATATAGTCCCTTGTGCACGATATGTAAATATTCCATTTCTACCACTGGCAAGATTCTCATCAATATTGACACCCATGGACGTAAATGAAAATGAGTGATTGTAAGAACGAATGTTCTACCTAAATTGTTTTCCTTCTTCACCTTGATGTGTGAATAGTTCTACCAGTTCCTCTGGTGCTACAGGTCTTGGCAAAAAGTTTAATTTTCCTTTAGAGCAACAAATCTCTAAAGTCTCATGTATAAATATTTTTGCTCCACAATATGGGCAAATAATAGGATCCGGCAATATGCAACGTTGAAAATCATGGAAATGAATAAATACTTTTACGCATTTGTAAACTCCACGCCTTCTAGTCAACTGTCTTCTTGGTAATTCAGTTTCTAAAAACAATGATCAATGAAAGTCTTAGAAGCAGTCTTAGAAGCAGTTCTAAAATCACATTTATGGTTATTGAAAACCTTAATCCTGATATAATTTTTTGAGTAATAAAGTGCTAAAGTAGTGACTACAACTTGCTTTCTGAATTAGTAGAAATGTAGAAAGAAATGTTAAACATAAAAGTAGGAGTAAAGCTAAAGATAAACCAAATATTAAAAATATTATGCTTGCATGTTTAAAAGTTCCGAACATTTGATAATAAAGGATCATATTTTTAAATTATTTAATATTGACAAAGAAAACGTAATCAATAACGGCGTTTTACGAACCTTCAAGTGGTAATATTTCTTGGAATTGTTCTGGTGGAGCAGTAGAGAAAATAGCAAGCCTTTGGTTGGACATTTCTGTTAAGACATCGGTGACTTCTGCATTATGACGTCTTTGATATCGCAACCTATCTCGTTCTCGACGTACATTTCTTTGATGTTCGTTCTTAGTTCTTTGACGTCTATTACGTTGACCTTGTTGACGTTGATCGTAAATTTGCTCTTGATCTATGTGACCCCTTCCCGCGGAGCTACTATTTGCCATGATTATCTATTATGGGGATCAAAAATAGGTTATGTATGAAAAATTTGACAAAACAATAGTCAAAGTTCGAGAAAATAGTAAGAGTTTTTTTGTAAAGTTCTTGGCCTCCGCATTCTAGATGCACCTAAAAATTGTTACATGGACAAAAATATAACATGAGTCCGAAACACGCCTAAAATACAACATGAGTCAGAAACTTTTTTGAATTTTGGTCAGCAATATATGTCACTTCCGAAATGCTTCCGACACAATATGATTCGGCTACGGATTTTGGGATACAACATGAGTCAAAATTAGGTTATGTAGGAAAAAATTCACAGAATAATAGTAAAAGCTTGAGCAAATAGTAAGAGTTTTTTAAAGTGAATGCATTCAGTAACTAACATTCTGACAGATGGATCGCCAAATAGTATGGAAAGATGTTACAAAGATCATGTTCAAATTGTAGTTCTCAGTGAAATTCCTAACTTAGAATACCATGTGAACATTAATAAAACAAAATTTGAGCAAAAAATCCAACCTTTTTCCATAAAGTTATATAATTGTTCATATAGAAATTCTGTAACAGAATATATCCACACAAAATAAATAGAAGAAAAATCATATTTTTGGCCAATAAGATCTCAAATTCATGTTGTCTTAGGACAACATGACACCATTGGTACAACCAGGAATTAAAAGGTGAACCCAAAATAAAATACGCAATATAACCAGTAGGAAACTGAGTAGCCTGTAGCTAGATTCTACAGAACTTCTAATTTGCTTTTAGTTCACGTTTAGGAGTGGGAACTCTTTCTCATTCATTTATGTTTAGGAGTATAAGGTGTGAGTGAATACTTTTGACAGCTAAATGCTTGCTGGGCTTAGTTGGGCTAAGTGTTGCTACTACTGCTACTGAGTTGCTTCTTCTGTTTCTTCTGAAAAGAAAATACTCGAGCTTCTCTGCTCTCCGTCGGAAGCCAAATGCTGGCTGGGCTGGTCACTACCCGTAGGAAGCTGATGAGAGTTGAACTGTATGCTCTTATTCTGCAGTTTTATGCTAGGCAAATACTGCTGGAGGGAGGTGGTGGAATAATTGAGCTGGGTGATATATTTTTCATTGATTGATTGGAAAAAATGGAGGCGTAAATAAAAATAAATAGGATTGCTGAATGCTTACTATAGTTTTAAATTATTAATAATTCTTAATGTGTTTTTTGGATTCTGCTGGTCAGATTCACAATGTGGACAATTGTATAGTAATTAGAGAACGTCAGCTTGTTATGTTTTCTTTGTGTTTGTTGGTCTGTATCACAATATAGACAGTTGTATAGTAATCAAATATGGTTTGATGTAATTAAACATAGTGAGCGAGTCTTGCAATACCTTGTTCTTGTTGGTGGCAACTTGTTGATGGCTCGTTATAATCGAAGACGCGATTGAGATATGAAACTGATCATGGTGATTCCAGGTTCAGAGGTTGAAGAAGGCTTGGATATCATGTTATTGCCCTTCTCTTTGAAGTTTGAAGTCTGAACAGAACTCGTAGCTTGTCGTGAGAGCTTTTTCATGTCTAATAATCACATGCAAGCAGAAAAAAGAAATACATATGCAAGCAGGGGATAAGTTAACCTAAGGCATTAGGTTCACGAGAAATTTTTCAGTACCTACAATGTCGGGTTCACCATAGGAGGCTGCGTGAGTATAGAAGGGGGTGGAAGTAAAAGAAACCCAGGGTTTTGTTTTACGACAATTCTACAGAACTTACCGGTTGGGACTGCGCCTACCACATCGGGTTCTCAAACGGCAGCATAGGCGGACCTGCTGTCTGCAGAGTGAACGGTGTCGGTGGTCCCGCGTAGGGTTGCTGCACCAGTTGTGGCCCCAAGGCTGCTGAGAAAGGTGCTAAAGGCGACCCGACATACGGCGGCGGTACCGATTGCGGTCCCGAGGCAGTCGAGGATGGTACTGGAGGAGTTCCTATATTCCATTGCGGCCCCGTCACTACCGAGAACGACGCCGGAGGTCCTGGTGGTGGTGTACCGCCATCGACAGCAGTTGCAATCGCAGGAGGAGGAACGGGGTTCCTGGGGAAGGGAGGTATTAGTTCTCCTTGGGGCGGACCCACTAACGGATCAATGACGCCCGAATGGAAGCCGAGTCCGACGGCGGGGACGGGAAAGGGTGGCGGTAGGCAGTTGGCGATGGCACGAGGAGCATGTGGAGGAGGCCTGCACGGCCCCGACGGACCCCGTAGCCGTCCGATCTGGAGATTGGTCATTGAGAAGTAGGGAGCTAAGTGAGAATGTGTAGGGAGAGAGATGAGGATGACTGGTTATAACTCTATGCTTTATAGTCTATTTAGCCTTCATTACTTAGGAAGGTGACGTTTGGAGTTCCAAAGCAACCTTTTGCTAGTTGGCTGTTGGTTGTCCCATGTGTAAAGCAAATAGACTTGCTAGAGGCGACGTTTGGAGTTCCAAAGCAACCTTCTTTTGCTAGTTGGCTGTTGGTTTTCCCATGTGTAATCATTGACATAAATTTAAAACTTTTTGAATGCAAAGTAAATAGACTTGCTAGTTGGCTGTTGGTGAAAACGTAAAGAGCTTTCATGCAAAACAAATAGACTTGCAGTAGCTTAATATAAAATGCTGGAAGGGTATTTTAGGAATTCGAAAGTTTCACCACAAGTTTCCTTATTATATAGTAGAATAGATTCGTGATAATCAAACAACCATTAGATCAGAGTTGTACCAAGGGCTACATGATGTGATAACTGTTGATGAAATACGAGCAGGTCATATATATTTCATTGTTTCTATTATTATTCCAATTGTATTTAAAAAATAACATTACTATTATTGTTACTTTACTAAACCATATACCTTCTCATATCCAGAAAATATTGGACGAAGAATTGTTCTTCCATCTTCCCATAATGGTAGTCCACGAGATATGTATAATAGATACCAAGATGCTATGGCACTGGTAAGAAGGTATGGCAAACCTGATTTATTTATTACTATTACTTGTAATTCGTCTTGGCCTGAAATTACTAGAGAATTGCTTCCAGGACAAAAAGCACAAGATAGACCCGATTTAACTACTAGAGTATTTCATGCAAAATTAGAGGAACTGAAAGATGATATATTTAAGAAAGGCATGCTAGGCAGAGTGAATGCACATGTTTATGTTATTGAATATCAGAAAAGAGGACTCCCACATTCTCATATTTTAATTATTTTTGATGAAAGTGATAAAATAAATAATCGAGATGAATATGATGAATTTGTTAACGCTGAAATTCCATGCCCGAAAACTGGAAGTGAATTGTATAATGTTGTTATAAAACATATGATGCATAACCCATATGGGCCCCTAAACCCTGGTGCAATTTGTATGAAAAATGGTAGATGTAAAAAGGGATTCCCTAAATCATTTTCTCATATGACTCTTCAAGGTGACAACTCATACCCAATTTATAGAAGACGTGATAATGGACGACAAGTACAAATAGGTAGTCACATGTTAGACAACCGACGGATTGTTCCTTATAATCCGTATTTGATTCTCAAGTATGAATGTCATATAAATGTAGAAATATGTTCAAGCATTCAATCAGTAAAATATTTATACAAGTATGTCTATAAAGGACCTGATCGAGTTTCATTTGGTGTTACCAATAGACTAGCTGCAGAGGATGAAATCTCCAATTTTGTAAATGCACGTTGGATCTGTGCCCCTGAGTCATTCTGGAGACTCTATAAATTTCCAATGAATGGTATTTATCCAACTGTTATATCTTTGCAACTACATTTGCCTAATAGACAACAAGTTATATTTTATAGTCATGAACATATAGATAATATTTTAAGTGACAACCAACGATTCAAAACTATGCTTATTGAGTTTTTTGTAGCAAATCATGTTGATGAAGAAGCGTGTCAATATTTTTACCATGAATTTCCGGAACATTACTGGTGGGATGGAAAGGACAAAAAATGGGTACGTAGAATAAATAATCATAGAGTCATTGGTAGAATATATACTGTGTCCCCGTCGGAAGGTGAATGTTATTATTTGAGAATACTTCTTCTTCATGTTAGAGGTCCTACATCATTTGATGATTTGCTTACTGTGCATAATATTTCATACTCAACTTTCAAGCAAGCAGCAGAAAAGAGAGGACTACTTGAAAGTGATAATAGTATTAGAAGTTGTTTAAAAGATGCCGCAGAGACTCATTTGCCTGTTGCGCTAAGGAGATTATTCGTCACTGTTTTAATCTATTGTGAGCCAACCGAGGTGTGTTGTTTATGGGATGAGTTTCATACTTATATGATGGAAGACTATACATCGACGAGTAACGCAAATGGTTTTAATACATATCTTATAAATCGTCTTCTTCAAGATATTAACAACTTGCTCCTTCACTACAACAAACGTATTTCTGACTATGATTTGCCAGAAATGACTATAGGACTTGATCACAGTCATGATGTGTCAAGATTGATTTTAGAAGAAAAGTCGATAGACATCCCTGAAGAAGATCTGTTGGCTATTGATAAGTTGAACCCCGATCAGAGAAATGCATTTAATAAAGTAACTGATGATATTATTAAGAAAAAAATTCCATTTTTTTTTGTTGATGGGCCTGGTGGTACAGGAAAAACATTTTTATATCGTACAATTTTAGCATTTTTAAGGAGTAAAAATTATATTGCAATTACAACTGCTACATCTGGAATAGCAGCAATTACATTGCCAGGAGGACGAACTGCACATTCAAGATTCAAGATTTCTATTGTCTTAGATTCTACTTCTACATGTTCAATTAGTAGGCAATCGGATCTTGCTAAGCTCTTACGACTAGCTGACATACTCATTTGGGATGAAGCTACTATGGCTCATCGCCATGCTTTTGAAGCATTGGATAGGACAATGAAAGACATTACTGGAACTGAACTTTCCTTTGGAGGAAAAGTTATGGTTCTAGGAGGTGATTTTCGTCAAGTACTCCCAGTTGTTCGACATGGAACACGGGCAGAGACGATTGATGCATGTGTTGTGAAATCGTTATTTTGGTCAGATGTCCAAATTATTCATCTAAAAGAAAATATGCGAGCAAGAAATGATCTATGTTTTTCTGAATTTCTTTTACGCGTCGGTAATGGAGATGAACCATGCGTTGATACAGACATGATTAGGTTGCCTGATGAAATAAGAATTCCTTGGAGAAGTGATCAATCAGTAAAAGAATTACAATTCAGTGTTCCCTTCACTTCAAGAAAATGCCTATGATATTGTGTACATAATTGGAAGGGCTCTATTAGCATCAAAAAATGAAATTGTTGACAAGCTCAACAATGAAGTTATATCATTGTTTCCTGGAGAGGAGAAAACATACTATTCATTTGATTGTGTAGAAGATGATGCTTTAAATTTGTATCAACAAGAGTTTCTAAATACCATCTCACCTGGTGGATTACCTCCACACAAACTTTCTTTAAAGATAGGATCTCCAATTATGTTACTTAGAAATATGGACCCAAGCATGGGATTGTGTAATGGGACAAGATTAATTTGTCGTAATTTTCATGACGATCATATTGATGCTGAAATTGCAACTGGATACTTTCATGGTACTAGAGTTTTTATTCCACGCATGCCTCTTAAAACTTCTGAAAATGTAGACATGCCATTTACTTTTATAAGAAAGCAATTTCCTATTAAATTGAGCTTTGCATTGACCATTAATAAATCACGAGGACAGACCATCCCTAATGTAGGAATATATCTTCCGGAACATGTTTTTAGTCATGGTCAACTTTATGTAGCCTTATCGAGAGGAGTTGCAAGAGAAACGACAAAAGTGTTGGTAAAAAATAAATTTATTCGTGGATATCGAGGGACATATACGAGAAATGTTGTATATCGTGATGTTTTACTAGCATGTAACAATGATATGTGTTAATGATAGTTAGTAGTTTAATATTTCATAAATGAAATAGGAGATGAAACAACAAAAAAATATTAAAAAAATACAACATTTTCTAACTAAAAATAATTTAAAACTTTTTTAACTCCGCCTATGCGAAAGTTTGCTTTGCATTGCCGGTCCCAAGCCCGGATGAAGGAGGAGGGTAAAAGTAATATAATTAAATTGTTCGCTGAAATTGATCATTGGGGATATGAACCATTTCCTATTAAATTTTCTTATGCAGTTAAATCTCCACCAATTCCTAATGTAGCAGGAAAATGATCTAACAATTTGGTATCGGTGCCACTCGATCCGATTCATTCATGAAGCTAGTCGAGAGGCTAGCTCAAGCAACCGGATTAATCAATAGGGATCGCTGGAGAGTCGTCAGAGTATTTTTGAGGAGGAATGCCTGCAGATTTTAGAGGTACAATCCTCGATCTCGACTCCAAATTAGATAAGATGAAAGATAATAGTGCTCAAGAATTTTGGAAATGTTGATTAGAAACCGAGGAGGAGTGAGGTTCTGCTATCAGCACTCATGTCTCCACTTCCACAATTAGTACAGACTCCTTATACAACTCATAACAACCCTACAGTTCCTCCTTCATTCAATGGTACTTATCACTTACCACAATTTGGAGTTGGCTCCATAGGAGTTACAAACCCTAATTTTTAGAGAGCCAAACTCAAATCATTCACATACAGCTGCTCGTATGAGCACAATTCCTGGACAGGTGTTCGTAAGCAGAGAGTTCATGACAACCAAACCTCAAGAGTATATCAAGGTTCCTAGCAATCCAGTATCTCAATCCAATCAAGCAGACAACCCATTGGGTTTGCAGATGAGTTGTCCAACTTGGAATCAGTCTCATCAATTTAATGGTGAAAAGATGTAGAATAATGGTTGTTAACAGTGAATCACTAGTACTTCAATACTATGAAGTAGCAGATTGGGACATAATCAAAATGTGTTCAGTGCGGTTGCAATTAGGAACAACAGCTTTTTGGTTTGATTGGCTCATGAAAGTGAAAGGAGGTTACATAGCTTGGGAAAAGTTATGTCAAACAATTTAGATAGATTTGGCCCTTCCCAATTCACTGATCATATGATAGAATTGAAACTTATTAAACAGGAAAGCAAGGTGCAAAAGTATACTTTGAATTTTTAGAAGCTATCTAATAAAATGATGGGTTACTGAAAAAGGGGTTGATAATATATTGGATGCCTCAAAGGAGGAGGTAAGGCATGAGGTCAAAATTGCTAATCCTCTCAATTTACTTGTAGCAATGCAACTTGTTAACTATATAGAGCCAAATTGGCAGCTACCAAGAGACATTATATAGCTCCTACATATTCACCTCAAGTTCAACAACAGGTTACTTCCACGCAACCTAGAGAATCCAAAAGGAAATATTAATGTGTTGAATAGTAAAGTCACTACCTGGAGGTAACAATACTATATCTCCTTCTAAAATCATGAGAAAAAAGGGTTAGGCTTATGTTTCTTATGTGATGATAAGTGGTTTCGAGGTCGCAAATGCAAAGAGAAAAAGTTTTATATGCTAGTAACAGATGAGGAAGGGAATCATTATGACAATGCAGGAAAATATGATGCAGAGGAAGAATATCTAAAACTCAAAATTGTTGTGAAATTTCTTTACAAGCATTATCAGGAAGTTCACATTAGTCAACTATGAAGATGTGGGGCACTATTAAGCATGACCTGTCATAATTTTAATTGATTCAGGGTCAAAACATAGCTTTATTGACATATTAAATAGTGAGAAATTAGGGTTAGCTTTGACTAACAGTAATTCTTTTAAAGTCTTAGCAGCTAATGGAGATAAGCTGCTAAGTAAGGGAATATATCATGTTGTCACCACTGAATGTAAGGGAAAGAAAATTAAGACAAATTTGTTGCCATTACCTATCACTGGCTGCCATAGTACTTGGGGCAAATTGGTTCAGTACTTTGGGAAATATGACATGGAATTTCCAGAACCTTGTTGTGCAGTATGAAAAGAGTGGCAGGGTGGTATAGTTTGTTGACTAAGGTCTGATAACAAAGCTGTTAGTGAATCTATCTCAATGGAATTGAGATAGAAGCCACAAATTTATGTCATACAACTATGTTTCTTGCTTATTGATGGAAACAGTAGTGATGAAGGTGATGCTGGGGTGAGTGCATTATTGGCAGATTATACACATCTTTTTGAAGAGCCTAAGGGATTACCTCCCCAAAGATCTTTCACAAAGTGCCTCTATTCCCTGTAACAACACCTGCATATGCAGTTGGCCATACAGACAACCATATGTACATAAGTGAGATAGAAAAACAAGTGAATGAGATGTTAACCTCATGTCTGATTAGTCCTAGGACAAGTTCATACTCTTCTCCAATTATTTTAGTTAAAAATATGATGTAACTTGGAGAATGTGCATAGACTATAGAGCTCTCAATAACAATACAGTCAAGGATAATTTCCCTATACATATAATTGAAGAATTGTTTGATGAATTATAGGGAGCTCAATTTTTTTTTTCCAAACTAGATCTCAGGGCAGGATACCATCAAGTGAGGATGGCAGAGGAGGATGTTCATAAAATAGCATTTAGAACTCATGAGGGTCATTATGAGTTCTTACTAATACCTTTGGGCTTACTAATGCTCCTTCTACATTCCAAGCCATGATGAAGGCAATTTTTAAAGATCACTTAAGGAAATTTGTGCTTGTGTTTTTCGATGATATACTCGTCTACATCCTATATCCATTAAGTTACTTGTTGTTAGTCTAATAATTGTATCATATTTTTTAACATGGTAAATCAATTAAGTTTAGCATTATATTATCACTAATCTTTATGCAATCACTATAGCATTTCTACTTATACTTATACCTTTTAGTGATATGTTCTTATTGTTTTACATATTAGGTATATGAGCTTCTATTATATTTATCTTAAATTCAACCGAGTTGCCATAATGAAAAAAATTAAAGATTATTAGCCCAATGATCAAATTTATTTTCGATTATGGTTATTCAATTAAGTTTAACATTATGATTTTACTAATATTTATGCTATCACTATATATTTATACCTAAACTTAGCATAGTCCTAATGTGCATTAATTTATCATACTTGTTACAATACATATTGTCTTGTTCGTCTAACATGTATTTACAGAAAAGTAATAAGTAAGATCAACATAGACATATGTAATGAAGAAATCATGATGGACTAAAGACGACAGTCTTCAAAAAGATTTTTTTGAACCGTCCAACGACATCTCCGAGGCCACGCACTCAGGGGTTCTGCTTGTAATTCCCCGTACCGTATGATGCATTATGCTGAGTCAGCTGGTTCGATAAGGTATCAGTTTGATTCGAGGAGGTATAATTTTAATTTTAAGAAATATTGATTGAGTTGGTTTTAATGTGCAGATATCGAGCGGGGTCCCTTACAACGAGCCGAAGCATAGGCGATAGACCAAATCAGTGGATGAGTACGAAGGTGCACAAAGTGCTCGCATGGTTAACTTGGACGAGATTATCGTGCAACGAAGTTAAGGTGTTGGGTCGCATCGGCTCGGCGAAACGATAGACAGATTGGCTTAAGGTGGACGGTTCAGACCCTTCTCTCCTACTCTTTCATGCCTAATAAAATGTACCCTTATATATGAGTGTCAGTATTGAGTTAATGAGCGCAGCTCAAATGAGTAAAATTGTTGTGTGCGTTGAACCCTAAGATAGAACATAAAATATTGAATAATTGAGGTGACGTGCATCAAGTGCCCGAGTCACGGTAGGATATTGATGGTAGAACATTGAAAGACAATATTGAGATGTACATCAAGTGCACGACTCAAAAAACATTAAATATTAGGACTAGAACATTAAAAATATGGCGTTGAGCGTGTATCTGTGCATGATTACTATGTGTCAGACTTAATAAGCGAATTGGTAAAGTCGTGGCATAATACCACGAAACTTTTGGAATATCGAAAGGTATGCTTCGCCCGCAAAATATGTAGTTGTGGCACAATTATCGCAAAACTGCTATTATGCGAATAACTTGAGCATTGTCGGCTGAGTATATGTTATGTACTGGGGCATCGTGCATCAATATGGATGTATTGAGGCATATTACCGTTGGAACTTGAGATAGATTGAGTAGAGACAAATTATACATTGAGAACTTGAGATTTGGTTGGAAATGATATAATTTGCTTGCTTTTGTGCATATTATATGGTCAATGGACTTGGATAGCCTATGCACGAGAGTTGCTTCCCTCGGACGTAGGATCGCCGGGGCACTAAGACCGTTCGACCGTGGAGGGAATTAAAAGGTATTCGTGGTGCACTTCATTCAGATGGGTTGCACCCTGCTATTGATGTGATAAGCCACAATACTAGCAAGTCGAGCTCCTTTGGATACTGGGCTAGCAACCCATGCCAAAGCGATACCGGCTTACACATTAAACAACCAGTCCATTATGGTATGGAACGTCGTAACCTTTTATATAGATAGGGCCAGTGAACTTGAGATTAGGCTTGGGTGTAGGCGCAAGTCCTGCCACCCTTATGATTATGCTGGACATATTAGTTTGTTGTGTGAATTATTGTCGGTTTGCAGGCTTGGTGATTCGAGATGGAGATGTGCACGATCACTGTGCTTATTTTCATTATATGGCTAACAGTATCTGTTGTAGGGACATGGTATTGAACACATTCATGATTTAGTTGCTATCGATAACATATTTTACTATTGACTCTTGCCATGAAATTGATCCTAAGACAATAATAGAAAGATCATCTAATAAGATGCATGCATCACAAAACTACTTAGTGTTGATTTTGGCGAGTGGGTCTTGATCGATACGAAGAGAGGATAAGTACTGATCCCCCACCAGATTACTTGCAGGTTCAGGAAATAGTCTTCTCGTGGAGGAACTTCGTTTGGACGCATTGAGGCATAGAGTTCCTAAGCATTTAGAGGCGTGCGACCATACTGAGTTCGGCATGCAACATGAAGATGTTTCGGCCGGGAGTCATTGGATGTGCCATAAAAGACATGATATATTGAACAAGATCCTTTGTGAGCTAGAAAGATCATGAGTGTTGTAAGCCAATTGGTATATTCAGTTGAGCCATTCAAGCCTTTGAAATCTACTTCATTATCAATAAAGAGATTCTTATTATATATTATGTTTTCTTCCGCTGTGAATGTTATTAATTTGAGATAAACACTATATGAACTCGTCATCTTGCCTTACACGAGAACAACTCTAGGATCGTAGGACATCACGCTCTAGTGAGGACGATTGATTCAGGTAAAATTGATACGAGGACTAGCAATTTTTTGGGTCGGGGTGTGACAAATTGGTACCAGAAAGGCTCTATCCTTTGGACCGTGAACGAATCTATTTGACCCTGAGTTGCTTCCACTATTGAATTCAATTGGCCCTAAGTTGTTTTCGTAACTGCATGGCTCATGGATCTGCTCAATGCAACACTGGATGTTCCATATAATAAGTTTAAATACTTGTGTGTGTCTTGCTGCATGTGTTTGGAAACTTATGTGATGATGTCTAATAGTGTTGCAAGATGTTGGTTACATTGACTGCTATGAGTTATACGATGTTGTTGCATCGGTGCAACAAGTCGATATATGCGATACGCGTTATATGGCTATACGAATGGGTAGCGACTGTGTTGAACGAATTCGAGAAGTGGCTTTGTGTCATAATCCGTACCCGCTTTCCGGGATACGTGTGCGTGTCCAAGCCAGCCTACGTCGCAGTGTCGACGGTAGTATGTTGTCAAGCCCAAAATAAACAAATGCTCAAAGTAAACTTTACTGCTCATTCATATTTCTAAATTGATTACAACATTTACAACATTTATATTTAAAAAAAAGTACGAGGTTCTTACAAATAATGAAAATGATACCACATCTACCTAATCTCTAGGTTTTGGCCTGCGAGTACACCCGTATCTCCCAAAGCTAAGAGAAGCCATAGTCAACCTAAAAAATATTGGTGTCCAGTCAGGAATGGAACAAGCACACAGACCTACGGCAATCCGAAAACACAATAGAATTTATATAACGTAAAAATAGCATTTGTGAAATGAAACAAGAGAGTAAACTAGTAACATGTCATATCTAGAATAAACTGGAGAGATATAGCAGAATATATGGACTAGAATAAAATATATAAACAGGGTGACATGGCAAGTAGTGACGACTGTAAGAAGAGATAAAAAGAACCACTACCTACGTGTTTTAAAATATCGGATTTGACATGTGAACGGCTAGGGGGTAAATCTGGCACCCCGCACGTGAATTGTGCAACTGCTATCAGACACGATCAGATATTTTAGGACATTTTTGGGTAGTCCACATGTCTACTAAGATATTTCCCCTTCCGACTAGTACTCATGAACAAATCATGAAATACGGAAACACGATAATCACGAAATATAGTATGTAGAGATCCATGATACTAATCCGTGTAACAATGTGTCAGCAAACAAGAGAGAATATGTATAAATATGAAACGGAAAGACTACTATGAACCGAAAGCAATCATAAAGTGCACTTGCCTGTGGTCCTTTACTGGTGAAACCGATAATAATATACCACTCAGTGGGCTACAACAGTCCAACACACGCAATAGCCTCCGGATGCTGAAATAGATATTGCCAATGTGTTCAAAATAGTCAAATTAGCTAGAATAGCCTACCCATAAGTCCAATTCTCGACAAAGGGGCAAAACGGCAATTTTTGGACCAAAATGATGCCCGTCGTTGGACTCATTTTGCACCCGAAAAGTGTGCCAGAGT
>JANAVB010030220.1:17647263-17684763 GCA_029216955.1 Iris pallida
AGGGCCTCAGTATTATATCCTCAGGCCAACCCTAGGCTACCAGGGTGGTTGACTCCTTATAACCAGAACTGGATTCAGTTTAGTGCCTGGATCATGAAGAACTTCAAGACGGATCTGGAAGCCATTGGCCTTTATGAAGTTGTAGCCTCCACGAGCCAGGGTATACCAATGAACAGTAACCTATTCTTGGCTCTGATGGAGTTGTATATGAATTCAACAGGGACTTTTGCAACCCAACTAGGTGAGATGAGTTTTGTACTGCACGAGATGCAATTCATCTCTAAGCTGTCGATGGGTGAAGCTCCCTATGAAGAGTATGTTCCCTCCAACCGGAAACTAGCAGAGATCAGCGAGAAAAATCCTGATCTAGTCAAAGTGTATCAAGAATTAATGTGCCATTATCTAATTTGCACCACTATGTATGAAAGTGGGTCGTATTTGGCATATACTAATAAATGGACAACCTATTTATTCTACCACGAGAATAGGATATCCAAGAACGACCAAGGGAGATTCCAAGAAAACAAGGCTCCAACTATCAACCCTCGTTCAATAATTCCTTCAGATTTGATCCATAGCTTGATGACCACACATAAGTCTCCGGATCAGTATCTGACCACTAAGACTGGAAACATCCCTGCGGGGACTGAAACCTTAAGCTACCTGAGGCATGGCAGTCAGAAGATCTCAAGGAAAGCCTTGCTGGCAGGCTTTCTTTCTCTATGGCTGCAGAGATGGGTCGTGCAAGGGATTAGCACAGCTGACAGAATTTATCGAAACGTATTGTGGTCGGCAGTACGTTTGGTGTTCAAGGCCAAAATCAACCTGCTATCGGCAATAGTGTGTTGAATAAATGCAGGTTTGCGAACTTTTGGTGATGAACTAATCAACAATGCTCCGCACCGAAGAGATTTTCCTAGGGTAGAGATGCCCTATACTTATTTGATGGGCTGGCTATTGCATCATAACTGCAGTTTGTTGCCACCAGGCCCTGGAGACAATGCGGAGGTCTTCCTTCAGAAATTCAATAAAGCTACGTGGACTGCAACTACAGTGGCAGACACTCGAGCAGTACTAAACTATTCTCATGGATGGAACTTTTTCTGCACAAGACCACAAGTTCCAGCCAACTGCCTCGGTGTACAATTTGAAAATAGAGGGAAAGGGAGGACTTCATTACCTGTGCCAGTTTTCAAATGGCTAATGTGCATCAGACCCTCCCATCTGATGTATAGGAATGAAGACAACTGTGCGTTCGAACCGTACCTACCCAGTCGGTTCGCTCGTCAGTTTGGATATGACCAACTTCACGTTGGTAATCCCTCCACCAGCTTCTACCATTATGGGAAGTTAATTGATGGTGCAAGAGCATGGAGATACTTTAGCACTGCTTGTACCGGTGCTAAATTCGTGGTATCAACTGCTACAAGTACAACCGAGCTACGAATACTTCATACGTATGCTCGCTTTTATGCATCCATTCGCTCTTTCGTACATGGCTACAATATGAAGGGGAGTCTTCGATGGCCCAAGGAAGGAAACGTCGAAGAACCAGTCAGGGTACCTTCAGACATACCCGATGACGCTGCTGTTCAAGATGAGTATCTGGAAGTAATCCCTACGGGAGCTGGGGAAATAGCTGCAGGACCAATTATTATCAGCAAAACCCAAAAACAGAAATCAGGTGCAGCTGTTACCCTCCCAGAGAAGAAGAAGAAGGTTACTGTCAAAGGGCCTTCTAGACAGAGAGCCGCTACTCCAGAGAGCGAAACTCCTGTCGAGGAGCCTTAACACATTGCATCTTCTTCAGCTCATCTTGGAGAAGGATCTTCGGCATCCCAACCAGCAGCATCAACAGAAGCTGTGGGGCTCCTACCTCCTGGGCATCTCAGCTCATCACTTCATCTGACTTTGCCACAAAAGGCGAAAACTATTGAGGATATCGCCACTACACATACTATTGATCCAGAGCTCATCCCATCAGATGAACCAGCTCTTGCCTTCGATGATGATGACTGGGATCAAGATTATGACAAACTTTTGACACGTCCTATACCTACTCCAGGTAAATATAAATTACACAAAATCTATACAAAATTATGTATTATGATTTTGTATATTAACTTATATTACTTAATTTTTGTAGGTGTTATCGTTGCAGTAAAGCCTGTGGCTCCTCCTCCTCCTCAAGAAGCTATTTATGAAGAAAACATGGAATCTGAGGAAGAGAGTTCTTCTTCAGAAGAAGATACTGTCCAAGAGGAATGTTCTCCATCCACAGAGATACAACAAGAGCCTGTGGTAGAGGCTCAGTTAAAATTGCCTTCTCTTGCTGAAAACAGAGAAGAAGAACAAACTGCAGAAGAACCAACTACAGATGAAGAAACAGCTGCTGCAGAAGAAACATACTTTAATGAAGAAACAGTTGTAGAAGAACCAACTACAACTGAAGTACTTCCAGAGCCTGAAGAGCCGGTAGTCAATGAAGGTGATGAAGATATGGTCAACTCATTAACTGAAGCTGGAGACGTTGTAATAGCATCCTCCGTTATTGCTACAGATCTAGCTCAAGTTCCTGAGAAGACAGTGTCTGAACCGGAGTCAGTTACAATGGTCACCATTCCTCCCTCAACAATCACCGCCACTGAAACTCAAATAGTTTCAACTCCAGAAACGGCTGGAGTAATGATCCAAAAAGTGCTGAAGATATAGCCTCTGAAGCTCCTGGAGATCAGTTAGCCATGGTGGCAGCATCAACAATAGCTTTAACTCAACTTGCTACCAAGGCGACAACAATATCCACTCCTAGCCTTTAGAAGAGAGACTTGGTAGACATTGCTACCACGTCGAGCTCAAATACAGAAATGAATCTTCTAGTTGAGATTCATACTAAAACTTTTTACAAAACCCTTGCGGCTCTACTCAAGATGGTCCTGAAGAAGGGCCTTAATTATGAAAGCTTGAAGGCTGCCATTACTCTCACAATCAGGAATGTTGCCATGTTCAATGACACTGAGAGAGCAGCGGTGCTGGAGAAGGTAGTAGAGGGACTAGAATAACCTATTAGAGAATATCTAAAGCTGTCAAGTAAAACTATTGAAAGTCTCATCCAAAGCGAGTATGATGCTTTACCAGCTGAATACATCGCTCGGGAGACTAATTTCAACGAATCTCTCCAGAACTATAGCAGTGAAGTTGTCAGAGAGAAAGCTTTACTTAATGAAACCAAACCTCTGCTGGAGATGCATAAAGAAGCCTATGAGACTTCAAACATGAGGATTCATCAGCAAGATGATAGAATCCATGAAGTTGAGGCAGAGTTGGTTCGCTTAAAGGCCGAAAGGGAGCAGATAATTGCGGATCGAGACCAACATCTGACGCAGAGCTCAATTTTGGAAGAGAAGGTTTTCGGTGTTGAAGCTGTCATTAAAACCCTTGATGATGCCAAGGATAAAATGATAGCTACTTTCGCCGAATTCTCCCATCTTTGTACTCCAGAAGCTCGACGCACCATAGCTACTGCAACTGTGCTGAGCTCTCGTGAGAAGCGTCTAGCAGAGCTGCAAAAACTGCTAGAAGATGTATCTACTCCGCCTTAGGCATTTTTGTATTTAATACAGAATTTTGTATTCTTCTGTCTTTTTTATTCTGTAATATTTTTAAGAAATGAATGAAATATTTGTTTTGTGACCCTATTATTTATTTTGAAGTTAAACAATAGGTATGAGATAGAAAATACTTATCAGAGGTAAGATAGACATGACAAGTCTTCTAAACGCAATAAATTATATCTATCCAGAGGTAATATGGACATGATAGATAATGAATCTTGTTTTTTTTAGAGTGTACAATACTATCAGATGTAATATAAATGTGACAGATCGTAACAACTCAAAGAAAAATATATTAATATCTATTCAGAGACCATATGGACATGATAGATAAGAAGAAAGTAGACTTAATATTTATTCAGAGGTCATGAGAACATGATAAATAATAAATCCCTTTTTTTATCAGCTGGTAAGACAGAAGATCAAAATTCTCTTCTAGGAGACAAATAATCAGCTTAACCAAACATTGGTAGCTGGGGAATAAAGAAGAAATTCAGACATAATATTTCTTCAACAATTTGCCATTAATTGGCATCATGAGCAAATCTCCATTAGGTTTAGACAACCTATATGCACCATTGGAGAATACGGTTTCGACTACATAAGGACCCTCCCATTTGGCTTAGAATTTCCTTTTGCTCTTATGAGTCATCACCATCGGTCTTCGGACAGCTAGAACTAGCTCACCGACTTTAAATATCCTCTATTTAACTTTACAATTGAAAGCTCGAGATATGCGGGCTTGATATAGCTCAATGTATTGTTGCGCTTGAAGGCGCTTCTCGTCTAGACCTTCAAGTTCTTGAAGTCTCAACCGATCATTATTCTCTGTAGTTAGCTCATTAGCAATGGCTATTCTAAGAGATAGAATCTGGATTTCCAGTGGAAGAACAGCTTCACATCCGTAAACCATTGAGAATGGTGTAAAACCAGTAGGAGTTCGGACTATCGCTCGGTAAGCCCATAAACATTCTCCAAGTTTCTCATTCCAATCACGTTTATTAGAAGAGACAACTTTTGAGAAGTTTAATAATTGTCTTGTTGAAAGCTTCGGCTAAACCATTAGCAGCTGGATTATAAGCCATAGAAGCCAGATTTGGATTCGATTCTTATCGCAGAATCGATAAAACGCCTGACTGGCAAATTGTGGTCCATTGTCATGTATTATCCTTCGGAGAATCCCAAAATGATAAATGACATGGTGTTTAATAAAGCTAACCACATTTGATGTTTTCACTTCAACAAGGGGAATCGCTTTCGTCCATTTAGAAAAGTAATCGGTTATAGCCAAGATAAACCGATGTCCTTTAATAGAAGGAGGATTAATCGAACCAATAATATCCTTATCCCAAGCTTCGAAGGGCAAGAAGCTGTTATAGGATGTAAGAATTCAGATGGTTGATGAATAAAATTGGCATGAATCTGACATGCTTTACACCGTCTGGCATAATCCACAGCATCTGCTATCATGGAAGGCCAATAATACCCCATTCTTCGAATGCGGTCCTGTAATTTCGAACCCGATTGATGAGCACCGCAGACACAATCATGAGCCTCACGGAGTGTTTGTTTAGCTTCACTCTCAGAGAGACAACGCAGCAGAAGTCCGTCATAAGAACGACGATATAACATATGCAAAGAAGAATCGTAGTAGAATCGAAATGATCGTCTTTTGATTGATGCAGCTTCTTTTGGATCTTCAGGTAAAATCCTATGGACCGCATAATCAATAAACAGACTTCTCCAATCCCTTTGCTGAGAACTTGATTCTGTAGTATAACTTTATTCGATATACAAATTATTCTTGACACAGAATAGATCTCTATCCAACAAAGTAATGGTGTTTTGTCTTCTGATTAGAACGGCTAAGTCTGCAGCTAAACTAGCAAGAGCATCAGCTTCCAAATTTTGAGAACGTGGTACGAATTCAATGAAGAATCCTTTGAATGAAAGGACCAATTCGATTACCACTTGATGATAGAGAATGAGGCCAGGATTTCTGACTTCATATGTCCCTCTGACCTGATTAACAATCAGTTAAGAATCTCCATAAGCTTTCAGGAACTCAATGTCTAATTATTTTGCTATTTGAAGACCAATTAGCAGAGCATTATATTCTGCCATATTGTTGGAGCATGGTTCATTAAGAGAATAAGCACGGTATATGACCATTTTATCAGGAGAGACCAAGACGATGCCTACTCCAGAGACAATATTGCCTTTAGGTCCAACCCGTGACGCTCCATCAAAATATAGTTACCAAATGTCATCCTTCAAAGTCATGTTGCAATCCACAACTTCATCTGGAATGTCCTCATATAGCTTAGATGTTTCAGGTATAGGGTGAACAGCTAAGAAATCAGCTAATGCTTGACTATTCACTGATTTTTAAGGTACATAGACCATATCATAAGGAGTAAGCAACATCACCCAGGTGGCTAACCTAGAGTTAAGAATACTCGGCTTTCTCATCAATACCCGAATAGGATTTATTCTGGATATTACATGAATAGTCTGTCCTGACACATAATGTCGTGTCTTTTGAACGACAAAAACCAAGGCCAGACATTCTTTTTCCACAGGAGTATACCTGTGTTCAGCTCCGACCATCATTCGATTAAGATAATAAATTGCCTGTTCATGGCCCTTATCGCTTTTCTGTGCAAGATGAGCACCAAGAGAATGATCTAAGGCTCGAACATATAGCAAAAATGGTCTTTCTACTACTGGAGGTACCAGAATAGGTAGATTTGTAAGGTATTGCTTGATGTCATTAAAGGCTTTCTGACATGGTTCATCCCAAACAAATGATACACCTTTCTTTAATAGCCGAGAGAAAGGTTGACATCTTCCAGAAAGATTGGATATGAATCTCCTGATATAAGCAATACGACCTTGGAAGCCACGGAGTTCTTTTAGATTACGTGGAGGACGCATTTCAAGAATTGTTTTAATTTTATCAGGATCAACATGGATACCTTGAGAAGTAATAACAAATCCCAAAAACTTGCCACTGGAAACCCCTAAGAAAGACTTAGTAGGATTCATCTTCTGTTGATGTTGACGCATCAACTCAAATACTGTCTTCAAGTCTTGAATGTGATCATCTTTTAATCGACTTTTGACAGCAATATCATCCACATAACATTCAACTGTTTTCCGTAGATGTCCTTGAAATATATTGCTCATGGCCCGTTGATACGTAGCACCGGCATTTTTCAGTCCAAACGGCATAACCGTATAGCAGTAGACTCCAAGGGGTGTACGGAAAGCGGTATGCTTTTCATCTTCTGGATGCATCTTAATTTGATTGTATCCTTAAAATTCGTCCATGAAAGACATGCGTTCAAAACCACATGTATTGTCTATCATGACATCGGTAATCGGAAGTAGAAATTCGTCTTTTGGACAAGCTGTATTAAGATCCCAAAAATCTATGCAAACTCGGACTTTTTCATTCTTCTTCATAATAGAAACAATATTGGCAACCCAATCCGGGTGTTGTTCTTCACGAACAAAGCCACATGTGATCATCTTTTTAACTTCTGCTTCAATTGCATCCATCATATCTGGTCGAAAATGCTGCTGCTATTGTTTTATAGGTTTGACATTAGGAAGAATATTGAGTTTATGAGTAGCTATTTTAGGATCTAGACCCGGCATATCCCATAACTCCATGCAAAGATATCAATATATTCTTTTATCAGTTGTATCAACTCTTCCTTTTCATCTTCAGAAATATTTTTACTGATGAATATCGGCTTGGACGTAGTTCCGTCTCCAACGTCAATCTGGACAATTTTATCTTCTGTAGGTGGCTGTCGCTGTTCAAAACGAAGCTCCTATTGAGTGTCCATTTGTTGTGCCCAAGGGTCATTTTCAAATGGCTCAGATTCACCATCAGTTTGAACCATGTTGACTGAAAGTACGCACTCAGATTCATCATAATAGTTTCCTCCAGAATATGAGGATTGTAAAAAATTGGAAAAAAATTCTTCTTCTATATCTTCTTTGTACATGTGGGATGTATCAGATTCGATGAACTGGATTTCTTCAGAATCTGAGGATTGTGAAGAACTGGAAAAAAATTCTTCTTGTATATCTTCGTTAAACATATGGGATGGATCGTATCCCAATCCATGACGAGTTTTCTGGTAAAACGGATCACCACATAATGGTAACCGTCTACCTTTACCTTGATTGAGACCTTGCATAGTCTTCAAATCATATCCCATATTGTGGATAATATTAAGAGATTATTGACTATATTTGTCAATTTGGGTTCTTCCTTTATCTTTCTCTCTGAGATCATCTGTCTGAGTAACAAGAATATTTCTAGCCAGTCCAAACACAATTTGGCGCTTGTTTTTATTATTAGACGAAATCACAAAATAAGATTCTTCATGACGTCTATAAGTTACACAAGCTTGTGATGATGAGGCTACAGGAAGAAGATATGGAGAAGATGTTAAGAACCTTTGAGCATAAGGTCCAACATCGATATGAGAAGGAAAAGAATTTTTCTTATGATTAATATATAAGGTTTTCTCTGTATTTATGTCATTTTTATGTTGATGACTTTGATTATTAGCAGATAAAGTCATTCTTTCAATAAATTTGACAGCCATGTACTCCAAAAGGAAATCTTCATTAATATGAGAACGTACAGAATGATCAATATTTACATCATTTACAAACTGACTACTACGCTTTGGATTGATCATTAACGGACCGTCATCCGTCTTTTGTGTAGATTTGCCAAGGTTGATAATCAGTGTTTCTGAATCATTCGTACGAGAAGTACGTCCCTTGACTTTGATCATGAGAGGTTGAATTTGGCTCTTGACTGGAATACTCACTGATTCTTCAGACGAAGCTCAAGTTCTTCCTTTAACCTTGATCACCAAAGGTTCGTCATTGACAGGTTGGGGTTGGATTCGACCTTTGACTTTAATCTTCAAAGGTTGATCTTCCTGAGGATCTTCTAAAGTAGCTTGATCTTCTGCAGGTGATCGATCTTCGGCCATATCCGATATCTCCTTCACATGCTCCTGTTTGTAAAGTATTGAATGAGAAAAATAGGCTTCAACACCCTTAAAAGAATTGATATCTGCAAATTCAGTCTTCACAATCCCTTGAGAATCCACGTACTTGAAACATTGGTGGAGAGTTGAAGTCACAATATTATGCTCATGTATACACGGTCTTCCAAGAAGGATGTTGTAAGATACATTTGAGTTGATAACATAAAAGGTTGCCATAGTTTGAAGATCACCTATTTGAATCTTCAGACGAATCTTCCCCAATGGTTTACTCTTTCCAGAGTTAAAACCAACTATTGTCGTACTAGTGTAAGTCAAATCACTAGTAGAAATCCTCAAGGATCGTAGCATACTCTGAAGAATAATACTAATAGAAGACCCAGGATCAATGTAAATCCTGTCAATTTTAGTAGATTCATTATATCCTGTATAACACAGAGGCCTGTCGTGTTTATTATGCTTCAACAACATATCTTCTTGTGTGAAGGTAATGTTAGTAATTGCTTCCATCACACTATGACATCGTGGACACGACATTGGTATATTGTCAGGACTCTTGAGTTGAGCTAAGCATGAATCTGCTTGTAGTAAAGCTTCGCTCAAAGTTTCTCGGCTTTTTTAAAAAGACGAAGCAGCTCAAAGATAGAAAGTCTAGCCAGGGTATTAGCTAGTTGGGCTAGAATATCGAACTTGTAGGGCTTCATCACCATCCCTTGATTTGAAGCAGACTTCAATGGGACGTCAAAGCGTACTGCTTTCTGTTTCCCTTTCTCAACCACAGATGGTTTAGAAGGTCTTACCTCAGCAGAAACAGGAGATAGTTGAGCCGGTAGTGTTTCAGCAACGTCCTCCACTTCTGTAGAAGTTCTCTCATAATCTTTGTGATACTCTTTCCCAGATCTCGTACCAGCAAAGGTTTCTTCTTCAGACTCAGGAGAATGAAGTACCATATGACAGGTTTTGTTCTTTTTTCGCTTAGTCTTCTTCTTGCGAGGATTTTTATGAGGGACCTCAAAACCCAATCCAACAGTAGATTTTTGACCATGAATTTGTAAAGGAAGCCACATTCCTTTATCATAGTTCAAGCCTTCCGCCTTTTGAAAGTCATAGCCCATATTTTTCATGAGATGGACTGATTGTTGACTATACATGTGAGTGGGTAGCAGACTTTCAATAGATGATTCAACAGAGGAAGAAAAAACAGAGACCTCTGTAGTCACAGGAGTAGGGGTATTCGAGATAGAAGGAAAAATCCCTACATGAGCTTTCTTATAAGCAGCAAAGACTTGTTGTGCCCTGTATAAGGGGACACTATTTATTGCTAACCATTGCCGATGAGTAAGTTTGAGTTTGGTAGGAGGAGCCAAACTTGGAGGGCATATATTCAAACCCCTTAGTCTATCCTCCAAAGGAATGCCATCCCAAAGATGATCCAAATCATCATGATCTGGAGTAACAACATGAGAAATCATATTGCAAGTTTTGACTTTTCGACCTTTCTTGGATTTTGAAGTTTTACTTTCATTTTCTATTTCATGTACTAAATCAGAATGTACCCACATGATTTCACCATTTTTTAATGTGAGAGGCAATAATCCTTCACTTTGCTCTCTAGCTGGTGGAAGATTTACAATCTTTATTGTCATCTTTAAAATTGGGACAATCCCATCTGGAACTTGCTGTGGAGGAAAACCTCTAAATTGAAGAGAAATCATATTAGTTGTAATTGTATGCTCATCATTGGTTAAAGCGATGGCATTAGTATTTATCAACTCTTGGATTTTCTTCTTTAAAATATAGCAAGCCTTGGTAGGATGATTTATGTATCTATAATAGATACAATATTTGGGATTGTCAGTCAGATTCACCTCATTAGGTCTTTTTGGCTCTGGAATCTGGAGTTTGCCACTCTTCACAAGACATTAGAATATCCCTGGGATATCACTGTCATCAAAAGAGTACTCTTTTTTTGGTTTGGAAGACTCCGGATTATTTGGCGTCGTTTTGGGTTTTGAAAGATTAACCACTAGGGTTTCCTTCCCTTTCCCATTACGATTGTCGAAATTATTACCTGAAGAGGCTTTCTTTTCTTTGTCTTCTGAAGCAAAGATCATCCCGTGTTCACGAGCCAATCTACCATTGGTCTCGGCTGAAACTGCTGCTATAATGAAAGAGGCCCAATCTGTGAATTGAGCGCCCGTAAAGACAGCAATAGTTGGTCGCATATTCAATTTGCATGTATCAATCAATGCTGAATTTGGCATACCAAGAGGCATTTTCAAAGTTGCTTGTCAGAAGCGTTCGATAAACGTCCGGGTATCTTCCTTCTCCTTTTGTTCGATTTCTATTAAGGAGGACATATTCATATCCATTCCTCCCTCATAGAAGCGAAAGAGAAACATTGCTTTGAATTCGTCAAAAGACGATATGCAATTGTCTGGTAGACTGCGATACCAGTCATATGCTGAACCCGTCAAACACCCAATAAAAACTCGGGTGAGAAGAGCATCATTCTTTTGCAAATGTACGGTCATAATATCAAAATAATTGATATATTGACTGGGAGAAGCCTTTCCATCAAATAATACCATCGATTGAGGCTTGAATTTTGGAGGAAAGGATACATCATTCCAATGAGGAGGATAAGGTTGCTTAATCCCTAACCTCTGGAGCTGATCCTTGTGCTTCAGAACTTCAAACTGTGCTTTTAGCTCACGTACAACTTAAATAGCTTCACTAGTTTGAGGAAGCACATTCGATTGAATAGTTGTTGGATGTACCGTAACCCCCACCGGAGGTGGTACATCTTTTAGAATAAGAGGATTTAGAGATGCAGAATTTTGATTGACAGCAGGCTCTTGACTAAGATTATTCAAAGGTACATCAACCCCTTGACTATCTTGAGTTTGTGCTGCTACCTGTACCGGTGTTACTACTGTCGGCTGAACAGTTTGTTGAGTCATTATTATTTGATGTATACTTTGCATCATGGCAAGCATGTCCTTCAGTGATTGTTCAACTGCAGAGAGACGTTGTTCTGTATTCGCAGTTGATGTCTCCGGTTCATCTCCGATAGCATAGGATTCAACCTCCCTTGAACATACAGAGGGATTGGTGTAGAGGTATGAATCAACACTATCAGTTTCTGACTCCAAAGACTGGGTACCCCCAGCTTCTAAATCTGAAGATTGCAACTGTCTTTGACTTCTTGATCGGGTATGCTGATATACCCCTTCAAAGGTGTCAAGCAGCCGGTTGAACTGTTGTTGATTAGGAGTCCGGGACAAATTACGTCTTGGACGTCGTCCTCTATTGACATGAGATGCCATATTGACTGAAGCATAGGACAACTCATGTTCTTGGTCATCAACTGATTGCTGAGGCATATTGTAGCTTAATCGGTCAAAAACTGACCGTTTAGAAGTCGAACAACAATGATTACAATCTGGTGACACTCATAATGGTGATTTTCTTGGGAGAGTGTCACAGGAGATTTTCTGTTTTTACGCTTTTGTACAAGCAACTCGCGTAAATCAGAAGGAGTGGAAGGAGTCGTCTTCTTTATTATATTTGGGACAGAGAAAAATTTAGTCCCTTGCGTATAAAAAAGATTACTGGCTGCATTAGCAGAACCAAACTGTACACTTTTACGCACCTGGAGTTGCGTGTGTAACTCCTGAGATTTTTGTGCACAAAGAACTCCATCAGCATTTCTCATAATTTGAAGGTTTGTTACCTTGCGTAAAGCAGTATAAGAAGATTGTTGGTGGGAAACTGAAGTTTTACCAACAATAGAATTCTTGTTTTTATGCTGCATGCGTGCAGGCAAATTCACTTTAGATGAAAATGCATCATTGTGAACTTTATCTACCATATGACCGACAGGAGATTTATCCTTACGCGTAGAGTGTAAAACATGAACATCTGTCATGTCACAGACGAAAGATTTACCTTTACGCATAGAGTGTAAAGCTTGGGTGTCTACCACGTCACAGACGGAAGACTGGTTTTTACGCGCATAGCGTAAAACTTGGGTGTCTACCACGTCACAGACGGAAGACTTACTTTTACGCACAGACCATAAAACTTGGGAGTCTACCACGTCACAGACGGAAGACTGATTTTTTTGCCCGGGGTGCATCACTGAAGTATATACTGCCTCATCACAGACGGGAGCCTCCATAACAGGAGTGGGAAGGATTCCCTTGCCTTCAAAGACAGCAGGGAGATCAGAGGATGCTTTGGACTTAGGAATCCAAACTTTTTACGCCTTCCGCGATTTTTGAACATTGGAGCAGCGAGTACTACCCCCAGTTCGGAGCATTTCTTCGTAAGCAGTCTGGTCGAAGTGAACAACCAGAGTCTTCTTTGTCAATCCGACCGACACATCATCATATTGAGCAATTGCTTTCTCGTCAGAGGAGAAAGTCGTCCCCAGCAGAGTCGCCATTTTATTTAACTTAACAAAATGCCTAAAATTGTCTTTTGAAAGAAAACGCAAAAAAGTACAAAAGTACAAATTGTTCTAGGAAGTATTACTATGGAAGTCTGATCTGAGAGCGATCACTTTGTTCCTTGGACCATACGATGATGATGAAGAAAATTGCTTGAAGAAGGCAAACAATCGGAAGAACTAAGTCACCAGAAAGGTATCAAGCAACGGCACTGATGGCACAGTTGAATTCTTTCCTGCTTTGCTTCGCCCTGTTCTTGAGAAAAAGTTGAAAAAATGCTTCTGGGAATATCACTCTGAAAGTATGAGTTTTCTCAGAATCTCCTCTTCTGTATATCTCTCTTGATGATGTCTGTGTTAAAAATAAGTCTATTTATAGACTAGACCCTGTGCGTAAAAAGCAACAAAGTTGGATCTCTACGCAAGTAACTGTCACCCACGATTAAAATTCTACCTTTACGCGTGATGACACGTGTCCCATGTAGAGTTTTGATCTCTACGCATGGTGACACGTATCCCACTACTTCAATAAAATGGTGAGAGCATGTACACATGTTCCTCAATAAGTGTGGCATGAAAGCCAAGTAAGCAGACCACGTTCTCATGTAGCCAGAAAAGATTGGGCGTAAAAATGACCCAAAATATACTTCCTACGTAAAGTAGCAGACTGGGCGTAAAATAACCTAAAATAAACTTCATGCGTAAAGTGGCTGAAAAATAGCCTTGAGCGTATAATTAGCTCAAATAAACTTTATGCACACGAAAACCTTGAATGTAAAAGCTCGAATAGCTTTCATGCGTAAAAGAAGCAGTCTCTTGAGCGTAAAGTATCCCATCTGCACACTAAACGATAAGTATTGGGTTTGGTGTAAATCAAATCTTCTCGGCTTCTGTGCAATTCGCTGTTAGAAAATCATTCTGTTAGAACAGTTTCACGTGCATTAAATGCGATGTGGACAGCCTGTCTCCAGCGTAAAGTTTTGAGGATGGCTCTCACGTAAAGTAGCTCGCGTAGAGTTTTACTCTGTTTGATCTCTGCGTAAAGTCTGAGTCTGACTCTGTTTGACTTGCCTAAAGCTATCAACTTCTTTGACTTGGTCTATGAAATACTTTTTACGCTCCTACACCCCAACCAAGCAGCATTAATATAAAAGAAAGGAAAAAACAAGAAGCAGTAGAATCCCGGCCCAACCAAGGCAGCCCAGGCCCACAACTGAAAAGCTCTGGCCTAACCCATAGCCAGCCCAGCCTTTCCAGGCCGAGCCTAAGCCGCACAGTGTTAACCATACCGAGCATAGGAATCCCAAACTAGTAAGGCCGACCTCCCCCTCGGCCCAGGCCGAGCGAACCAGCCCAATAATTCCCCAGATGAACGCAGGTGTCCCCCGACCCTGTGTATAAAACCAACGACAACAACGAACACATGTAAACCCTAACTCGACCCTCGACCATGGCGCCACCCGTGCGTGCGTACAGCCACCGTGCCGCCGCCGTGGTGGCTGACTGCCGGCCAGCCAGGTCTGTGTGGACAGCGCGCACAAGCGCGGGGTTGCACAGCAGTAGTTGCAGCCACGGGGGCGACTTCGACGCGAGTTTTCGTGACGTAGAGTCGATCATTTTTTGATCTTCCTTCGTAGGTTTGTCGACAACCCTACCAACTCCATATCCCAATAGATAGATCGAAATAGAACCCCTCACAAATCCATGGAAAATCGAACCAAACTTTGACAAAACCTGTCTAAAAATAGGACATATAGCCAATCCAGGTAACCCTGTTTGGGAGCAAATCTTGAGCAATCCAGTAAGCTTCTGTCAAAACTAATAAAAGGCAGTTACAGACAACATATAGGAATTCACAACCCTTTTTGTGGATTTGGAAATCATCGAATACGCGTCGAGAAATCGAATCCCAAAGTTTACCGAAAACCTGTTTTAGAAATAATAAAAAACCCTCGATATGACGTGCGTTCCGCCAATCCGGGCGACGTCGTCGTGAACCGGAAGTATCGAAAGGTGCGTATCGGCTTCGTGGACGTGTGGGCTTTGACGAAATTTAAATTGGTCGCGTGTGCACGACGAATTTGATGCGCAATCGTCAAAATTTACCGTATCGTCCTCTGTGCAAATTCCCTAATTACTTTGTGCACGTTCGTCAGATCGAGACGAAACTTGCGCTAACAGGACCGTATTATTTTTTTGGGTCCTGTATGCCAAGTTTGGTCCGATTCTGAGACAGTTGATCGGATCGCCGTTCTGCGGGCCCCACGGTCCGATTAAACGGGCAATTTTGAGCACGGCCCACCAGAATCCAACTTTGAACATACGGCTGGGCTCATATCGGAAAACCAGACCTGTTGACATATACTTTGACGACTTTAGAGACCATAGACTTTGGCATGCTTTTCGGTGCAAAGCGGGTCCAATAGCGGACACCGTTTTGACCCAAAATTACCGTTTTGCTCCTGTGTCCAGAATTGGACTTAAGGACAGACAATTCTAGCTAATTTGACTATTCTAAAAATGTTGGTAATATTTATTTCAGCATTCGGAGACTTTTGTATGTGTTGACTGTTTGTGGCTCATTGAGTGGTATAGTGTTATCGTTTTACCAGCATAGGACCTCAGGCGAGTACATCTCTGATAGTTTTTATATTTGATTATCTCTATGACTCTTGTATGTAGTAGTGTTTTACATTGATATCATATTGATTCTTGACACGATGTTACACAAGATTGTAGTTATGTATTCTTTACATGTTGTTCGTGACCAATTTATTATCGTGTTCGTGACCTGTTTGGATCCATGAGTACTAGTCGGGCGGGAAAATACTCTAGACATGTAAACAAACCCAAATTATTCGTGCCTAATAGCAGTCGCACATCTCATGTGCGGTATGCCGGATCTTATTCTTGCCTAATAGCAGTCACATATTTCATGTGTAGGGTGCCGGATTTAGCCTTAGCCGTTTACATGTCGAAGTAGTATTTCAACTCACTAGATAGGTACAGTGTCTGTTTCTACAGTCTTCTCTATTTTAGTACTCTCGTGCCTTGTTCACCATGCTCTGTTTCTGTCATCATTCTACACTTGTCTTTTCGTCGTGTATTTTATTGCTAATTACAGATTTATGGATTTTGTCATTTATTGATTCTGTTGTGAGATTGTACTCATTCCATTCCTGACTGAAAATCAACATTTTTCAGGTTTAGCCGCGACCACTCTTAGCATTGGGAAGACTTGGATATGCTGAGGTCAACCTAGAAATAGATAGCAGTTGTATCATTTCCATCAATTGTGAGAACTTTGTATTTTCTTTAATTTTAAATATTGTAAATGTTGTAATAAGTTTAGAAATATGAATGACCAATAAAGTTTAATTTGAGCATTTATTTTCTTGCGGGCTTGACAGCGTTCTACCGCCGACTCTGCGGCGTAGGCTGGCTTGGACACGTCTCGTATCCGAAAAGCGGGTGCGGGTCGTGACAAGTTTTTTGGTGGTCCATGCAGGTCAGTTTTCACAAAATTGTGCGAACTCATGGTAGTACCATATTAGTCGTACTATTGCGAGCCTGCGACTTGGAAATGCTCATTCACAACTAGGAGTAAATCAATTTTAAGAGAATGGTTAGGACTAGGAGTCCCTAGTTTAATCTGACAGTTGGGTAGTTAAGGTTGCTACATAGGTCTTATTGAATTCTAAATCATGTTAGATGATTTTTATAGAAGGATACACTATTGTATTCTGAATCGATAGTATTTCTGAAGTAGGTAGATTCGTATCCCCTCTTTTTGAAAGTTTGGAAAATATTCTTTTATTTATTTGTTTGAATTAAATTTTAGAATTTTATAAATATTTATTATAAAGGGCCTTAGTCACGGTTAAGTTTTGGAGCACAAGATAACCAAGAATTTTGGCACTGAGAGTGTGGTCGAGTGCCTTGACTAGTGTTCTAGCAATGGTAGAGGAGGCCGAGTTATAGGTGTGCACTAACTAAGAAAACCAGGACAAATCGTGACGTAACTCTAGGAATAAATTATTTACATATTATTAGGATTATTGGCTTTTAGAAGACCTGGTTGCTCCAAACTTGCCCGAACTCAACCCAAGTCCTGGTGGTCATGTAGTGCGACCAACGTCGTCCATGTAGATATATAGATGTGTATATTGGTAGTCCATTTCTAGTATTGGAAATAATTTTTATGAATTATATATTGAATATAATATGTGTATTATTGCTATTTTAAATTTACATTTTCTTGGAAATAAGATAACCTTCTCTTAGAATGATATTTTAGGATTTTTGGAATTTACTTAGACTATGCATATATACTTGTGCATGAATACATTCATTATAGGTAGACATAGTGCTTTATACATATTTTCTCTCGACCTTGAATATTAGAGAAATATAAAATTTAAGTTTATATTTTCTTTGACTTCAGTCATTTTCTCCCTAATCATGATCATTTGTACAACGTCATCTTATGTCTTTTCTAAAGATCGTTGTATCATAAGTTCATATCACTTATATTCTTTTCCTTAGACCTAAGGAATTATTTTTTTTAAAAAACTTCTCACTCAATTGTCTATTAATCTCGAGTTAAGTTTTTGGATTCCAAAGTTTTCCTCTCAATGTTGAATATTGAATATCCGTGAAATAAGAGTTATAAGATTTCTACTTATCTTGCCTCCGACTATGTTCTTCCTAACCAATTATTTCTCCTTTCAAGAAGCTAATCTTATACTTGAAGAACAGATACTTGTACTTTTCTATCTTTATCAACTTGTATGATATTTTAAACTCCTTTAATATTCTTGGAAACATAGTTGGAATAATTTTGATGACTTATGATGGCAGATAGCTGCGCACTGTCGCCACTTATTTGACTTATGGAGACTGCGGGTTCACTGCAGCCAGCAGCGCACTAGCGAGGCATGATCCCTAAGTTGAAGTAATCTCGAGTAAGTATAAGTTATCGAATGTCGTCAAAGCTATATCTTGGTCGTCCTATCTTCGTCTTTAAGCTGTTATGTCCATATTGGATAGAGTTGATAAGATATTCGTTACCGTATCCTTGCATGAGTCGTAGAATCAAGAGTTTATTGCAGCTAGCTGTACACTGGCGAGGCATAAATTCTCAGTAAAATGACTTCGATCATATTTACGAGTTTCGAATACCATAGAGACTACGACTTATTGGCATATAACTATTAAGTTTTCAAATTGATTTGTGCTTATTCCTAGTCACAAATCTTCTCAATAAACCGGTAATTCTCCCTTCCTTTCTTATCTTTCGATTTTTTTCAGATGGTCATCTTTTAATATAATTTTGACTGGATTTCTAAACTTATCTAGATTTTGATTCTAAACTCGTGCCTAAATAATAGGAGATAAATATTTTAAGCATTTTTGGATTTGATCATCCTTGAACAATTTCGATCATGACTAGACTCCTTTTTATTATATTTCGATCGAGTCAATTTATATCCTTTTCTAGGCTTGATCCTATGATCATGCCTACATAATCGTTCGTGTTAGACCAATTTCGATTGGATCATCCTTAAAATACTTTCTTGATCACGATCAAACTATTCGATTCTATTTCGATCGTGCCAAATTCGCCTATCGTCCTAGAATTCAATTCCATGATCGTGCCTAAATAATTTTGTTCAACTAACTGTTCGTACCAAGATGATTTCAATTTTGATCGATCTTAAACCATTCTCATCGAGACTAAATCGTAACCATGTCTATAATTTCAACTAAATCATAGCTAAGGTTATACTTTCATTCCAACTACGGTCATGACTATCTTGATCATGATCATGCTCGTGCCAACATCCTATTTTCACCCCGCTTGGATGACTTGCACAATTAGCCTTGATCGTGACTGCCTCTTAAATGCGACTAACATCCTGTTTAGATTTCATCGAGAACTTTGGTCATTCCTTAAAAAGTTGGTAATGACTCAACCATGCTGATCATAGATCAGTCGTGCCCAATCAATTCAATTTAGATCATTCTTAAAAATATTTGCTTGTCAACTAGACTATTTGCTCGAATACTGGTCGTACCCAATCACACTCTCCTTTAATCTATTATCTTTATCATTTTGATCATATCCATGATTACGCATGATTAATTAGACCACGGATCACATCACTCCCTTGATTATATCATTCGTCGTTTTAATCGTATCAAATGAAATTTGGTTTCTTGATTATTCTTCATAGTCGTGCCTAATCGTGCTCTTTGAAATTTGGAAGACAAAATATTTTTAAGGTGGGTAGAATTGTAAACCCACATCCCTACTTTCAAAAGTTTTATTTTGTTTTATTTTAATAAATTTTGGTTAGAAAATAGTTTTTTATTTGTAACCACTATAAAATATATTTGGATGACAACAGAATTTTTGTCAAACTATTTTTTTAATTTAGAATTTATAAAATATCGTTTAAAATATTTGCTAATAATAATTATCAATTAAATTCATTTTGTTATATTTTAATTAGTTGATTCAGTCTTGGACTAGCAAAGATATGTACTGTTTTGATAATATACACAATATTTTCCAAGTCCTTTGATAAACATATTATTCGTTTAAATTATTATTGTATTATATTTAGATTCGATCAAATGCATTTTAACATTTTAATAAAATCTTGAATTATTTTTAAATCAATATGGATTGATTTTGATTTGATAAATCTATTTATTTAAAATTTTAGATGAGATTTATTCCTAGATTATTTGAATTACTATTTTATCAAGAGTTATACTAAATTCAAATTATTATTATATTATTTTAGAGGATATTGTATTTGTGGAAAATATGCAGTTATAAGTATCTGAATTATTCTTAACATTATTTTGACACTTGATTTCATTACCAGGATTATTTAAATAATAGGTATTATTTTAGACAATACTTTATGAATAATTTCGGGCAGGACTGGGTTAAACCTCTAGATTTCCTTTTTCCGGAGTTTCAGAAATTTTTATTCATTTATTTATCCACATATTTTATTTGTCAGTGTTGAAGGCAGATTTCGTCAATACTTTGTTTATGATTATTTTTCTTAGCAAACTTGTTTCGAAACTGAAGTTGAGAGCATTTTGGGATTTTAGAGTTGCAAACACTTTCTTCCTATTTTATTTATTCGATCAATTTCTTTATCATAAAGTTCTACTACTTCTCACCAACCTACCAAGTCTGAATACCCTGGTAGTCCTTAAATTCGAGGATGAATTTATTTTTAAGGTGGGTAGATTTGTAGCTCCCCTTCCCAAAATTTTTTGAAATATTTATATATTATTTATTTATTTTAAATGTGATTTTTTTGGAATTTTATAAATAATTAATTTGTTAATTATTACGGTAGAGGACTTCAGCCACAGTTGAGTTTTGAAGTACCAGACAACTAGGAATCGTGGCACGGATAGTGCATTGGGGTGCCTTTACTAGAGTTTCAGCCATGACAGGGAAGGCCGAGCCATAAGTATGTCCGAACTAGGAAAACCATGCTAAGTTGCGACTTAACCCCCATAGATTAATTAATTATATATTAATTAAGATTATGATTTTAGGAGACCCGGTTGCGTTGGCACAGTCCAAACTGGACCCAAACCAAATCCAAGCCTATGTAGGCATGTAGTGAAACTAGGGACGGCCATGTAGACATTGTATGTGTGTGCAAATATTTCTTATTTATTTTAGGACTCGACAAATACTTTCTAAATATTTAATAGTTTATTATATTTTAGAATAATTGTACGAATTTTTGGCGCCAATATAAATGATGTTTGATGAGTTTGCCGAAATATATTATTGGTTTAATTTTAGTGTTATTATGGTTATTATTATTACTAATGTTATTATTGTGGTTATTAAATATACAAATTATTTATTACTAATAATTATTATTATCTTATTCTCTATTGTATATATATATATATATATATATATATATATATATGCCTAAAAAAAAAATATGCCTAAAATGGATCTAGATATGAAGTTATTTGGTCATGGTTATATATAAAGATATATGTGTATGTGTGTATTGTAGTGTCCCGCTCCTAGCGGTTCACTATGTAAGGCTTGTGGCTTGGGTAACTTGGTCGGAACCGAGTATTAGGAAAACTTACCATCGGCACCGAATCGATCACGGACAAGTGCATAAGAACCTTTCCAACTAATGGATTGGTTTCTCTTGAAATGCGTCCAAGAGTTTTCTCTGGATGTTTTGCTGCTGGTTTTGTTGCTTGAATGGATGCTTTTCTGAATGATTTTCGATGATTTGATTCTTGTCCGTTTTTATCGATTTGCATAGCATTCATTCTTGAGAATTCTGAGAGAAGAAAACATAACGAGACGGATTATTAACCAAACTTTTGGTGCCAATGTAAAATCCCTAAATTTTTACTATATTTTAGTACTGATTTTTTTTATTTATACGTCGCATAGTCGTATTGTACATCGCGCAGAAATTTACGTTTTTTTCGTATTTACTCGTCGAGTGCGAATATGTGCGAGGTACATATTTTTAGAAAAATAGTTTTTAATTTTATTATCGGTAATGGTTTCAAAATTATATATATAATAATTATTTTTATTAAAAGTTGTGAAAAGTATCTATCGAGGTTGCCAAAACTTATTATTTTAGTTATTTATAAAAGGCTATCTTATTTTAATAAGTGGTAGTTTAGAAAAAACTAGATTATGTGAATATTCTACTCGTGTAAAGCGCATGAAAATTATTTCATGTATATTTTCAAAATTTATTTTTATTATTTATAATAATTTCTTTAGCAAGAAGGTATTTTAAATATGTAAATATTTATGTTTATTTTTGAAATTATTTTACCTAAATTATTTAAAGGGTATTTTGAAGATATTTCCTACTAATATTTAAAATATATATTGGAATTTTTGAAATTAATTATTATATAAATTTTATAAAAAGATATTTTGGATATATTTGTGATAAATTAAATTGTGACTTGATTTATTGATTTAAATTAAATAGTTTAATTTAAATGTGTAATTTATCTATATTTAAATAGGATTTGGATGTAGATATGAATGTATTGGTTTAAATTTAATAATAGAATTATCTATTTGGGTTTAAATAAATCCTAGTCTCTATCTACATTGGATTATATTTGATTGAGTTACTTTTAAATCAATTTGAATTAAATAGTGAAAAATCTAAGGGGAATTAAAACTCTTTTTAATCCTTATCTAGATAAGACTTTTGTAAACCCCTTGATTTTTAAAAATAAATATTTGTAGAATTTTTGGATTTTTAAATAAATATTATTAACTTATTATATAATTTGTATTATTTTACATATATTTAGTATAGTGCTCATTGGTGAATTTAGTATAAAAATATATATAAAGCTATTTTTCTAGTACATTAAGGATCTAAACTATATTATACAATTTCTTTTCCTCAAAATTTTAGGATTTATTAAATAACTTTTATTACTTTTTACATGTTACTTATATTGTACAATATTTACATAATATAGAATAAATGTCAAATTAGTATTAGATATTTCAGCTTATATAAATGAGATTAGATGAAGGTTGTTTAAATAAATATTAACTATAGTTATTATCTATAGTAATTTTAAATAATGTTATAGATAATTTAGATAAATATAAACTATATTTTAAATTAATACTAATCCTACTTCTACTTGGAAAACATCTCTATCTATATCATATCCTAACAAAGCAAATACCAATTTATTTAAATCAAATCCTATCTAATTTAGGAGATAAATCTAAAATAAATACCTACATAAACCCAATACATCCCCCTTCTATCATCCATAATTTAAAATTATTTTTAGTCCAATAGAAACTCTAAAATTCGTCATTAGAATTCAGCCCCGCTTTTTAGTAGCAAGAGCAACTTGGAACGACGATATCTCCTAGCTCCGAACTCCGTTTCGCTTCCAATTTTTTTTAAAAGAAGCATATCGAGGTAAGGTTTCAAAAAACATATTTTAATAGACAAAATTTGTTCTGTAGATTTCTGTAAAACTATTTGAGTATTAGATGTCCGAAAAATAAACGTGTTTCAGTATTTTTACGATTTCGGGAGTTTCCGAAAACGAAAATGTGATCCGTTTAGTTTTTCGGAAAGCTAATACGAAAACCTATGCCATATCCTAATTATAGAATTTATTAAATAAATCTAATAGATATAGTATTAATTATAATTAGATAATAGACTATTTTTAGCATCCGGAGATGTTTGTTTGGACCTTAGTTCCTCAGCAGCCGTTGTTCCACCTACTTTCCTGTCTGATCTTCGCCACCATAGTGCTCAGGACCCAGGCAAGTATACCTTGCTAATTTACTGTCATATTATTTATTTTTTATATTATTTACTTTGTTTCATATTGTTAGTTTTTTTTGTTATAAATTGCGCGTCCAAGCCACACTTGGGTGCAAGCGACTCTATTAGTCGTTACTTTACTATATGCATGTTAACTTAGTTTTAGTGGACTACCTTCTTGTTGGAGGATATTCTTATATCTCCTTTGGCCATGACACCTACACTACACGGTTTGAGACATTTTGTTAGGGGCATGACTTATGGACTGGCCATCTTTATTGTCGTGTGACGGATAGATCGTAACTGCTACGATTAAGGTATAGAGACTCGAGCAGTTACAAAACTGGGCGGGTCATGGACATGACTTGGTCAGTATGGGAAATATTGGGGGAGGACAGTCGCTAGTGCGTATGGGAATCCAAACAGGTAAACCATAGTCTCCGGATGGAACTGTTGCAATTTATTTGCAGATACCCTCTGACGTTTTGGACGTTACGGCCGGATACAGATGACTGGATGCCAGTTACGTACACATAGCCTTAAATCCCACCCATGCGCATGAAAGTTGTCCTCTAAATTGCATATTAGGCGGTTAGAATCTTCTTTGCATATTTGTGTCTAGGATAGTCTTTTATATATTATTTTATTATTCTGACAGTTCATATTAGCTTGTTCTTCCTGTATCTTGCTACGTCCGTCTGAGGACCTGGTTATTCTCCAGGTGTGTGTTCATGTCTTCCACAGGTATCTTAGCCGGGATCGTGGTCTTCTCCATTTATTCGAAGATGACGTGACTTGGTTCCTCCTTGCTACTTCCACTTAGCCTTTTATATATCATGTACTTCTTTCTTTTTATTTGGTTGGTAGTGGATGTGTCTCCACCCAACATATTGTACCAAGACAATTCATTATATGCTATCTTTTATTCCTTTATTTTGTAGATGAGATTATTTAGTTGTGGTTTGCTGCATTTTACAGCTTATGTATACATACAAGGCCCATGTACTTCGTATGTATACAGCTGGCATGTCTACGTACTTAGTCCTACGTATATTGGGACTGGGGCGTTACATGTTTTTGTGGTGGACCATGCAGGTCAAGATAAATTGTTTGGTTACTTTACCGTACCAAGCAAGCCTGCAGATAGGATTAGAGTTTAGAATCTCATCCACATACTTGACCTTCTCGATTCTATTTTGAATACCTTGATTTGCATCTTGCTTGATTCCCTCTACCGTTAATTCTTATCCTTCTTTCGTGCTTGATGTTGGTTAGAAAGGTAATCCATACTAGGTAGACTTGTCCCATTGTTCCATCACACCACTAGTTTAACTCTTGTAAGTTGGGTAGACACCTCACGACCTAACATTTATTTTCTTTGTGACCCATATTAACATGATTACTTAGACTATAGCCTTTATAGGACCCCAACTTATCTAGCCCACCAAGCCTTAGATAAAAGACAGTAGGATGAATGTATAGGAACAATCACATGACAAGACTTAGATTCTTAAGGAGCTGAACTAATTCTACCTTCTTTCACTCTTACGCTCTCGTGCCAATGTTTTTACCATCGTGACTAATGCTGCTAAATAGCCTAATTTTTGCAAGCTTACTTTTTATTCAAGCTTGTTCAAGGACATATTTTATTGGGGGCCCCCACTAACATATTGTCTAGTCAGAACCGGTGCATGATGGTCTGATCAACCTAGTGCACTTTGGTTCACCTTTCACACTATTATCCTACGTGGTTGAGATATAGTTAAACTTACCCCTTAGAATCTCATCCACTATTGCCTTGACGATTCTTTTTGAATTATTCGGCAGCCTTTGAACCACGTATTCATATTCGATAATATCGTCTTTGAACTCTATATTGCTTTCGCTTTCACCTATTTTAGAATGACGAAAGCGCTGTACTTGAATTTCCTCTAGCTATCATATCTCTTGTGACCATTAACACTCAATGTGACTATATCTTTGTCTTAACTACTCGTCCCTTCCTCGACCTTCTATCACGACTTCCTAATCACTTCAATTAGGAGTGAATCTAATCGTTCTCCTAATCGTGCCATCAACCTACTCCCAAGAAACCATATCTTAAGTCTCTAAATTATTTATATGGATCCACTTAAAACTTTTAATCTTTTCCTTTTACGTTTATTAGCCATGTCCGTGATTTATTATCTAAATCACGATTTTCTAATGCTTGTTTATGTTGTTTCTTGCCTCGCCCAAGGACTCGTCGAATTGTCATTACCAATATACCCCTTGTGCCTTCTTACCCCCTACTTATTCTTAATTTCGAGGATAAAATTCTTGTAAGTTGGGTAGGATGTAAAATTCCTAAATTTTTACTATATTTTAGTACTGATTTTTTTTGTATTATACGTCGCATAGTCGTATTGTACGTCGCGCGGGAATTTGCATTTTTTTCGTATTTACTCGTCGAGTGCGAATATGTGCGAGGTACATATTTTTAGAAAAATGGTTTTTGATTTTATTATCGGTAATGGTTTCAAAATTATATATATAATAATTATTTTTATTAAAAGGTGTGAAAAGTATCTATCGAGGTTGCCAAAACTTATTATTTTAGTTATTTATAAAAGGCTATCTTATTTTAATAAGTGGTAGTTTAGAAAAACTAGATTATGTGAATATTCTACTCGTGTAAAGCGCATGAAAATTATTTCATGTATATTTTCAAAATTTATTTTTATTATTTATAATAATTTATTTAGCAAGAAGGTATTTTAAATATGTAAATATTTATGTTTATTTTCGAAATTATTTTTACCTAAATTATTTAAAGGATATTTTGAAGATATTTCCAACTAATATTTAAAATATATATTGGAATTTTCGAAATTAATTATTATATAAATTTTATAAAAAGATATTTTGGATATATTTGTGATAGGTTAAATTATGATTTGATTTATTGATTTAAATTAAATAGTTTAATTTAAATGTGTAATTTATCTATATTTAAATAGGATTTGGATTTAGATATGAATATATTGGTTTAAATTTAATAATAGAATTATCTATTTGGGTTTAAATAAATCCTAGTCTCTATCTACATTGGATTATATTTGATTGTGTTACTTTTAAATCAATTTGAATTAAATAGTGAAAAATCTAAGGGAAATTAAAACTCTTTTTAATCCTTATCTAGATAAGACTTTTGTAAACCCCTTGATTTTTTAAAAATAATATTTGTAGAATTTTTGGATTTTTAAATAAATATTATTAACTTATTATATAATTTGTATTATTTTACATATATTTAGTATAGTGCTCATTGGTGAATTTAGTATAAAAATATATATAAAGCTATTTTTCTAGAACATTAAGGATCTAAACTATATTATACAATTTCTTTTCCTCAAAATTTTAGGATTTATTTCATAACTTTTATTACTTTTAAATGTTACTTATATTGTACACTATTTACATAATATAGAATAAATGTCAAATTAGTATTAGATATTTCAGCTTGTATAAATGAGATTAGATGAAGGTTGTTTAAATAAATATTAACTATAGTTATTATCTATAGTAATTTTAAATAATGTTATAGATAATTTAGATAAATATAAACTATATTTTAAATTAATACTAATCCTACATCTACTTGGAAAACATCTCTATCTATATCATATCCTAACAAAGCAAACACCAATTTATTTAAATCAAATTTAAATCAAATCCTATCTAATTTAGGAGATAAATCTGAAATAAATACCTATATAAACCCAATACATCCCCCTTCTATCATGCATAATTCGAAATTATTTTTAGTCCAATAGAAACTCTAAAATTCGTCATTAGAATTCAGCCCCGCTTTTTAGTAGCAAGAGCAACTTGGAACGACGATATCTCCTAGCTCCGAACTCCGTTTTGCTTCCAGTTTTTTTTAAAAGAAGCATATCGAGGTAAGGTTTCCAAAAACATATTTTAGTAGACAAAATTCGTTCTGTAGATTTCTGTAAAACTATTTGAGTATTAGATGTCCGAAAAATAAACGTGTTTCAGTATTTTTACGATTTCGGGAGTTTCCGGAAACGAAAATGCGATCCGTTTAGTTTTTCGGAAAGCTAATATGAAAACCTATGCCATATCCTAATTATAGAATTTATTAAATAAATCTAATAGGTATAGTATTAATTATAATTAGATAATAGACTATTTTCAGCATCGGGAGATGTTTGTTTGGACCTTAGTTCCTCAGCAGTCGTTGTTCAACCTACTTTTCTGTCTGATCTTCGCCACCATAGTGCTCAGGACCCAGGCGAGTATACCTTGCTAATTTACTGTTATATTATTTATTTTTTGTATTATTTACTTTGTTTCATATTGTTACTTTTTTGGTTATAAATTGTGCGTCCAAGCCACACTTGGGTGCAAGCGACTCTATTAGTCGTTACTTTACTATATGCAAGTTAACTTAGTTTTAGTGGACTACCTTCTTGTTGGGGGATATTCTTATATCTCCTTTGGCCATGACACCTACACTACACGGTTTGAGACATTTTGTTAGGGGCATGACTTATGGACTGGCCATCTTTATTGTCGTGTGACGGATAGATCGTAACTGCTACGATTAAGGTATAGAGACTCGAGCAGTTACAAAACTGGACGGGTCATAGACATGACTTGGTCAGTGTGGGAAATATTGGGGGAGGACAGTCGCTAGTGCGTATGGGAATCCAAACAGGTAAACCACAGTCTTCGGATGGAACTGTGGCAATTTATTTGTAGATACCCTCTGACATTTTGTACGTTACGGTCGGATACATATGACTGGATGCCAGTTACGTACACATAGCCTAAAATCCCACCCATGCGCATGAAAGTTGTCCTCTAAATTGCACATTAGGCGGTTAGAATCTTATTTACATATTTGTGTCTAGGATAGTCTTTTATATATTATTTTATTATTCTGACAGTTCATATTAGCTTGTTCTTCCTGTATCTTGCTACGTCCGTCTGAGGACCAGGTTATTCCCCAGGTGTGTGTTCATGTCTTCCGCAGGTATCTTAGCCGGGATCGTGGTCTTCTCCATTTATTCGAAGATGACGTGACTTGGTTCCTCCTTGCTACTTCTACTTAGCCTTTTATATATCATGTACTTCTTCCTTTTTACTTGGTTGGTAGTGGATGTGTCTCCACCCAACATATTATACCAAGACAATTCATTATATGCTATCTTTTATTCCTTTATTTTGTGGATGAGATTATTTAGTTGTAGTTTGCTGCATTTTACAGCTTATGTATACATACAAGGCCCAAGTACTTCGTATGTATACAGCTGGCATGTCTACGTACTTAGTCCTACGTATATTGGGACTGGGGCGTTACAGCCAATACAGACTGATGTGTGACGGAAGGCTAAGCATGCAAGTGTTCCTCTCTCTCTCTCTCTGCGATTCTCTAACTTGGTGAGTGTGGATCTCTGTGGTTGTATTGTCCCTCTCGCTATTCCTTCATGCCAACTAAATAAATATCTTGCAACATCCGTTGATCGATACCAAGTTGCTAATGCCTCAAGTCAATACCACTAAGAAGCTTGAGATTGAACATTGAACTTTGAAATGAATGCTAGTCCCTTGAACATTGAATGAATCGATTACACTGTTAACAACAATTGAGATTATGCTTGTCCATTCAATATTGATTTTACGGCAATGAACTGAACATTGAATTGAACTTGAATTGGTGTCTGGAATGATGAATATGAATTGCTGTGAATTGAACAAGTTGTCTATATTACTTTCAAAATTACCATGCACTATATGCTTATCGAGTCGGTCACGCATTCGCATGGTCATGGACAACTTGTGCACAAGGTTTGGTGGTGTGTTTCCTCGAATCGGTACTGGGGCACCGGGACTGATTCGGCCTAGGAGGAAACATTGGCGTGCTAATGGGAGCACGGGTCTTACGAGGCATCCTTAGTGGCTAGCTACCTACTTTGGAGTCTTTGCATGACCTTAAAGTCCTATAAGGTAAAGAAATGTCCATATGGTTTAACATCGCCAGTGGCCATGTAGTCAGGATGCATGCTAATGATCATTTTATGCAGGACGGTAAGTATATTTTTATTATCATGTATCTTATGCAGGAAATCTGGATTCGGCCAACGGTAAAGTAAATATGGTTTATTCCATGTTACATTTATTGTGATTTACTCTGAATGTTGCATGTCCCTAATAAGTATATATCTTAAAATGCTTGTCATTAATAAAATGTTGGTTTAGCTGAGTGGGCCAACGGGGCTCACCAGCACATTGTTATAATGTGCTGACCCCTCCTCCACAGGTATTGGAGATGGCACGGGCGCACATCGCAATTAAAGCTTTTTGAACTGCTGTTTCCTTTCAAGTTGTTTTCCCTAAAAGATGCACAAAGTATTGCAAAGTTTTCAAAGATGGCTGCTTATATTTTCAAAGTACTAAAGGGGCATGATGTATGGAACGAGAAGTTATTTCATGGCAGCCTATCAGTTGTACTTCTTTTCATGAATCAACGTAGCCGAAAGGGCATTTCAAATATTATCGAGAAAAGTTGTATTCTGACTACAATTATCAATAAAATGAGTATTTTTTCTTCCTATATTGTATCCCAATGTTTTCGCAACTGTGGCATATTTTTAAATTTTCAAAATGATATAAATGTGCATGCTCTAGCCTTGTACAAGTGCAACTCCAGACTTGTACGGCATCACGCCTTATCGAGGACGATCGATTCGGCGTGAATGGAAGCAAAGAGAGCGATTCCCCGAATCGGGGCGTGACAAGTTGGTATCAAAGCACGGTTTCAAATACTCAGATTTTAAAAAAAATATTTTTCAAAAAAGGAAGTCTTAATGCAAATTTTCTCGATGGATGGTGTCGATAGCGCTGGCATGAAATAATGTTTCATACAATAAGCCCATAAATATTTTATGAGTGCTAATGGAATTATTTCTTTGTTGTAGAATAACCAAGGGTGATAGCGCAAAGACGAATTCATCGTCTGACCCAATTGAGAAAATAATTAAACAAATGGAGGCTCAGAGGAAGCAGAGCAAAGCTCAACATCGCGCGCTTCAAGAGCAGCTTCAGTATCAATTTCAGGAGCAGCTAGATGCTCAACAAAAGCAAGTGGATAGTCTAACTCAGATTGTCACCAAGCTGACGGCCGATTCCAATGTTTCTGCAAAGGCTGTAGCAACCGAGACCGTAGAAGTGCCGGCAGAGAAACCTGAAACGCCGACACAGAAGAGAACGAGCTTCAAGTTCTCCAAATTCAAGAGCTGCGACCCGCCTAAGTTTAATGGGAGAGAGGAGCCAGATGAGGTGATGGGCTTCTTGAACACACTTGAGGGCTATTTTCGAATGTTGGATATACAGGACAGCAAGAGAGTGGAGTGTACCGCTGTACTATTTCGTCTCAAGGCCCAGGAATGGTGGATTTCGTATTGACAGGCACTTTGCAGAAATAGTCAGGATATGAAGATTTCTTGGGAGACCTTCAAACAGGTTTTTATTGCACAATTCATCCCACCAGCTGTCTGTCAACAGAAAGAGAATGAGTTCGTAGAACTCCGGCAGGGCAGTATGTCAGTGGGTGACTATGAGACAGAATTTCTGAAGAGTGTCGCATTCGCTGGGTACATGGCACCGAATGACGATGCCAAGCGAGGAAGATTCATGCAAGGCTTGAAAGAGGGCCTGCAGCGGGATGTGCTAAGTCAAAAATGTACGTCTTACCGGGAGGCATATGAGACAGCTCTCGAGATGGAGAGATTTCATCAGCCGGCTAGTCATGGGACAACATTGAGCAACCAAGGCAACAATAATCAGAAATGACCTTGGTCTACAAGAAGAAATGACACGTCTAAGCGTCCGAATACGGGCAATAACAAAGGACCGTATCAGGAACTGCATTTTAGCAGGTGCAATCGAATTGGACATCATCGCGAAGACTGTTGTGTCGGGTGTTACAAATATGGGGGAATGAATCACAAGGCATTTGAATGCAGAACTAGGGGAGAGAACTAGTATCCTCCTCGTGGAAATAACAACAATCAGTATCGTGGGCACAAAAATAATCAGAATCGGGGCCAACATAACAACCAGCATCGTGGCCATGCGCCACCAGCCTTGCCATCTCCAACCGGAAATGCACCGAATCAACAAGGTGGGCAAGCAAGGGTTTATGCCTTGACTCAGGAAGAGGCCCAGACCGCAGAGAATGTAATAACATGTATGTTGCTGTACAAAGGCATACCTGCAAGAGTACTTTTTGATTCTGGTGCTACTTATTGCTTTCTCTCGTCTGATTTTGCAACGGAAAATAAATTTTGTATGACTCTACTAAAGACAGCTTTGTGTGTTAGGACTCCTTCGGGAGTAGATATGCCTGCAACTTTGATTTGCAGGGACGGCTACATTAAAATTGGAGACAAAACTATTTCTGGACGCAATTGTACTCGACATCAAAGTGTACGATATAATCTTGGGAATGGACTGGCTTAGCGCCTGTCATGCAACAATCGACTGTACGGATAAGAGAGTTTTGTTTTGCCTACCCGGAGAAACGGAGTTCTCTTACTCGTATGGTTCAGCGTTCCAAGGACCTATGGTAATATCGGAAGTTACATCAAGGCACATGCTGTATTCAGGGTGTGAAGGATTCCTTGCTTCTGTTCAAGACACTCGAATGAATAGTGTAGGCTCGAATCAGATCGAGATTGTAGCAGAGTTTCCCGATGTATTTTCGGACGAGATACCTGGATTGCCGCCGGATAGAGAAATTGAATTCATAATTGATACATTTCCAAATACTCGCCCGATATCAAAGGCACCGTACAGGATGGCTCCGGCAAAATTGAAGGAACTAAAGGTACATCTACAAGAATTACTAGGCCGGGGATACATTCGCCCAAGTGTATCTCCATGGGAAGCTCCAGTATTGTTTGTAAAGAAGAAGGATGGGGCGATGCGGCTGTGCATCGATTACAGAAAACTGAATAAAGCAACCATCCGTAATAAGTACCCCTTGCCAAGGATAGATGATCTGTTCGATCAGCTACAAGGGGCGACCGTGTTTTCTAAAATCGATCTTCGTTCAGGATACCATCAGTTGAAGATCAGACCCAAGGATGTCCCTAAGTCAGCATTTCGTACAAGATACGAACACTATAAGTTTTTTGTCATGCCATTCGGCTTGACCAATGCTCCAGCAGTCTTTATGGATTTAATGAATAGAGTGTTTCGACCGTTCTTAGACAAGTTTGTTGTTGTGTTCATCGATGACATCTTGATCTACTCAAAAGACAGGGAGACTCATGTCAAACACTTGAGAGAAGTACTTCAGACGCTGCGGGACAATCAGTCGTTCCTAGGATATGTTGTTTCGGCAGAAGGCGTTGCCGTTGACCCAAAAAAGATTGAGGCAGTTGTAGACTGGAAGCAGCCTGCATCAGCTAGTGAGATACGGAGTTTCCTTGGTTTAGTCGGGTACTACCGTAGGTTTGTGAAAGACTTTTCAAGGATTGCTTCACCTTTGACTCGCCTAACTCAGAAAGGAGTCGCATTTAAGTGGACTGACGACTGTGAGAGTAGTTTTCAAGAACTCAAGCAGCGGCTCGTCACATCTCCAATTTTAGCACTTTTAGAAGGCTCTGAGGAATTTCAGATCTACAGTGACGCCTCGGGACTTGGTTTGGGATGTGTTCTCATGCAATGTGGGAAGACAATATCTTATGCGTCGAGACAACTCAAACAGCATGAGAAGAATTAGCCGACTCATGACTTAGAACTGGCGGCGATTGTGTTCGTATTAAAATTGTGGCGACACTATCTCTATGGTGTGTCCTGCAAAATCTTCACGGATCACAAAAGCCTGAAGTACATATTCACACAGAAGGAATTGAATTTGAGGCAGCGATATTGGTTAGAATTGATCAAAGACTATGACTTGACAATCTCCTATACGTCGGGTAAAGGAAAAGTGGTAGCTGATGCCTTGAGTCTTGTTGGGTCACTAACAATAGCAAAGGAGGTACTACGAGATCTTAAAAAGATGGGTATCAAATTCAGGATTCGTCCACAGAATGTGCAGTTAGCTCAGCTGCAACTAGAGCCGAGTCTTTAGGGAAGGATTAAGATTGCTCAGAAGGATGACCCATTTCTGCAGAAGATACGCGAGTTGATTCTAGCAGGAAAGGCGTCGGACTTTACCGTTGAAGATGGCACTATTCATGTCAAGGGAAGATTGTGCGTACCTAAGGATGAGGATATCAGGAAGGAAATACTGACCGAGGCTCATTTTGCGAAGTATTCCTTGCATCCGGGAAGCACGAAAATGTATAAGGATCTGCACACAATATTTTGGTGGCATGGCATGAAGAAGGATGTGGCGCTATTCGTGTCACAATGCTTAGATTGTCAGCATGTGAAGGTCGAACACCAATGGCCAGGCGGAGAACTACAAAATTTGGCTATTCCACTGTGGAAGTGGGATAATATCTGTATGGACTTTATAGTCGGCTTGCCAAAAACTCAGAAGGGAAATGATGCAATTTGTGTTATCATGGATAGATTAACCAAGTCGGCACATTTTATACGAATAAAAGTTACATGGGGAGTAGAACGGTTGGCTCAGATCTACATAAATGAAATCGTCCGATTACATGGGGTGCCAGCTTCTATAGTGTCGGATAGAGACGGATGATTCTTGTCACGATTTTGGATAAGTCTACACTCAGCAATGGGCACAAAGTTGAACTTCGGTATGGCATACCATCCGCAGACTGATGGTCAGACGGAGAGAGTAAATCAAATTCTTGAGGATATGTTGAGATTGTGCGTGCTTGACTCGAAGACAAATTGGGACGCACATCTCGTATTAGCAGAATTTGCCTATAACAACAGTTATCAGGCAAGTATCCAAATGGCCCCGTATGAAGCATTGTATGGACGGAAATGTCGATCACCGATATGCTGGGATGAAGTCGGTGAACGGCAAGTGCTTGGACCAGAACTTGTGGAACAGGTCGTTGAGAGGGTTCACTTAATTCGAGAAAGACTTAGAGTTGCTTAAAGTCAACAGAAGAGTTATGCGGATGTACATCGACGACCTTTGGAATTCACGGCGGGAGATCATGTCTTCTTGTAGGTCACACCCATGCGAGGTGTGATGCGGTTTGGGATGAAAGGAAAGCTAAGCCCAAGATTCGTTGGACTATTCGAGATTTTGGAAAAGGTAGCCTCAGTGGCTTATCGACTTGCACTACCTCTGACTTTGGCTGATGTGCACGATGTCTTCCATGTATCCCAACTACGGAAGTACGTACATGATCCAAGTCACGTAGTAAACTTCGATCAGTTGCAGCTGAGTGCTGACCTATCCTACACTGAAGAGCCTGTCCAAATTTTGGACAAAAAGGAGAAAGTTTTGTGGAATCGGACAGTATCCTTGGTCAATGTGCTGTGGTGGAACCATGCTGTCGAAGAGTCAACGTGGGAAATAGAAGAGGAGATACGGGTGAAATACCCCTCGCTGTTTGATAATTTTGAGGTAGGACTTTTGCTTTAAGTTTCGAGGACGAAACTTTTTCTTAGTGGTATATTATGTAGTGTCCCGCTCCTAGCGGTTCACTATAGCTTGTGGCTTGGCTAACTCGGTCGGAACCGAGTATTGGGGAAACTTATCGTCGGTACCGAATCGATCACGGACAAGTGCATAAGAACATTTCCAACTAATAGATTGGTTTCTCTTGAAATGCGTCCAAGAGTTTTCTCTGGATGTTTTACTGCTGGTTTTGTTGCTTGGTTTTGATGGATGCTTTTCTGAATGATTTTCGATGATTTGATTCTTGCCCGTTTTTATCGATTTGTATAGCATTCATTCTTGTGAATTCTGAGAGAAGAGAACATAACGAGATAGATTATTAACCAAACTTTTGGTACCAATACAGACTGACGCGTGACGGAAGGCTAAGCGTGCAAGTGTTCCTCTCTCTCTACGATTCTCTAACTTGGTGAGTGTGGATCTCTGTGGTGGTATTGTCCCTCTCGCTATTCCTTTATGCCAACTAAATTAATATCTTGCAACATCCGTTGATCGATACCAAGTTGCTAATGTCACAAGTCAATACCACTATGAAGCTAGAGATTGAACATTGAACATTGAAATTAATGCTAGTCCCTTGAACATTGAATGAATCGATTACACTGTTAACAACAATTGAGATTATGCTTGTCCATTGAACATTGATTTTATAGCAACGAACTGAACATTGAATTGAACTTGAATTGATGCCTGGAATGATGAATATGACATGCTGCGAATTGAACAAGTTGTCTATATTACTTTCAAAATTACCATGCACTGTATGCTTATCGAGTCGGTCACACATTCGTATGGTCATGGACAACTTGTACATAAGGTTTGGTGGTGTGTTTTCTTGAATCGGTACTGGGGCACCGAGACTGATTCGGCCTAGGAGGAAACATTAGCGTGCTAATGGCAGCACGGGTCTTGTGAGGCATCCTTAGGGACTAGCTACCTACTTTGGAGTCATTGCATGACCTTGAAGTCCTATAAGGCAAAGAAATGTCCATATGGTTTAACAGCGCCAGTGGCCATGTAGTCAGGATGCATGCTAATGATTATTTTATGCAGGGGCGGTAAGTATATTATTATTATTATGTATCTTATACAGGAAAGCTGGATTCGGCCAACGGTAAAGTAAACATGGTTTATTCCATGTTACATTTATTGTGATTTACTCTGAATGTTGCATGTCCCTAATAAGTTCATATCTTAAAATGCTTGTCATTAATAAAATGTAGGTTTAGCTGAGTGGGCCAACGGGGCTCACCAGCACATTGTTATAATGTGCTGACCCCTCCTCCACAGGTACTGGAGAAGGCATGGGCGCACATCGCAATTAAAGCTTTCTGAACTGATATTTCCTTTCAAGTTGTTTTCCCTAAAAGATGCACAAAGTATTACGGAATTTTCAAAGATGGATGCTTATATTTTCAAAGTATTAAAGGGGCATGATGTATGGAACGAGAAGTTATTTCATGGCAGCCTATCAGTTGTACTTCTTTTCATGAATCAATGTAGCCGAAAGGGCATTTCAAATATTATCGAGAAAAGTTGTATTCTGACTACAATTATCAATAAAATGAGTATTTCTTCTTTCTATATTGTGTCCCAATGTTTCCGCAACTGTGGCATATTTTCAAATGTTTCAAAATGATATAAATGTGCATGCTCTAGCCTTGTACAAGTGCAACTCCAGACTTGTACGGCATTACGCCTTAGCGAGGACGATCGATTAGACGTGAATCGAAGCAAAGCGAGCGATTCCCCGAATCGGGGCGTGACATGCATACATGTATATAGATAAATATATGAGTATACGTGTATATGTGTATACGAGTATACGTGTATATAGATAAATATGTGTATACGTATATATATATATATATATATATATATATATATATATATATATATATATATATAAATATATGTGAGTTGTGTATATATAATTATATATATAATATCATAATAAGATATATTGTATAAAATATTGTACATATTTATTGCATGGTATGTATATAGACATGGTACACATGTATATATATATATATATTTTTTTTTCACATGTATATATATATATATATATATATATATATATATATATATATATATAAAATATATATATATATATATATATATATATATATATATATATTATATAGCTATATACGTATATAATATACCAACACATATAGATATATATATATATATATATATATATATATATATATATATATATATATATATATATATATATATATATATATATATAAAATAAAAACAAACAAAATAAATTCCTACACAAAGCATTTTCCAGCCCAGGCCCAGCGGCCAAAAAAAATCCCAACCCAGCAGCATTAATATAAAGGAAAGGAAAAAAAACAAGAAGCAATAGAATCCTGGCCCAACCTAGGCAGCCCAG
>JANAVB010030220.1:17689763-17717223 GCA_029216955.1 Iris pallida
ACGATATACAGTAAATTAGGAGTACTCTGATCGAATGAACAAAAATTATGTTCAGCATTGTTGTTGGATGAATAAGATGCAAGTTAAGTTGATGTCAGTTCGGATGATAATGGCGATTACAACGAATTGAAATTCATGCGAAAGGAAGATAGTACTTGTCTAAAACGCAAAACGAGTTGTGCAAGGTGAATATTATGTAAACATACTTGAGGATGTTGAAATGCGTCGAGGAATCTGAGAATAGATTGATATATTACTGGGATAAAAATAAAAGTGTCTTGATTGTTTCGATGATAACCACAACATCGACGTTCTTGTCTTGTGCAAGCGCAACTCCATCCTCGCATATGTGTTACGCCATATTATGGCGACTGCTAGAGCACTGGCACGGTAATTCATGCCCAGCAGAAATGATCGAACTTGCAGGAGATCAGGACGTGTCAATTAGACTTTTGACTTGTGGTTTGATGCGAAAGTGAATTCGAAGATTATTGCGATGAGCATAGAGTGTGTCAGATATTGACTGTGGGTAGATAGACTCATACTCGAGGTGAACAAATGTTGCATGGTTAGCGATATTGTTAATGGTAGTGCATGAGTGTTTGGATGGTAGCGGTGCATCAGTTGCACGGGTAGGATGAGGCATTGTGGATTGAAAGATTATGTCGGATTGCGTTAAGTCACATACAAATTGTCAAAAATTGATTTGGCACCGAGATAGGATATAGCATGGTTCATAGTACCTGTTCCTCGTTGATGATCTTCAATTATCGAGCATAGCTTTGGGGTAGCTGACCCTAGAAGACTTGACCGCCAAATCAAAGTAAAATATTGAAGTCCCATAGGATGACTCAATGAAGTCGCATAAGGAATTACGTCGAGGATAAATGATGATGTAGTGCATGTTCAGGATAAGTCTAGGCAACCGAATATGTGTTTTAAGAATTGATGAAACGGCCTTAGGCTTGATTAATAGCGATGTGTCACGACCTGCACCCGCTTTTCGAGATGCGAGTACGTGTCCAAGCCCAACCTACGCCGCAGTGTCGGTGGTAGTACGCTGTCTAGCCACAATGTTCATATCATATAAAATATAACTTTATTGCTCATTCATATTGCTACAACATTTATAATATTTATATTTAACCTAATACCACATCTCACAAAATCTATTACAACAATTCTAACTAGTCTCTAGGTTTGGCCTCCAAGACATCTCCAACTCCACACGAAGGAACCCAAGCAAGAGAGTAAGTCAGCAAGGATCTGTCAACTGCAAAAATGTATCCAGTCAGGATTGGAACAAGCACACATATGACAAGCTATCCGAGACATAATAGAAATCATAAAACATGAAAATATCATAGGAGAAGTAAAGCAGGAAAGTAGACTAGTACATGCCATATCTAGAAATAAAGTGTAAGGATACAACATGATATATCGACTAGAACTAAATATGAAAAACATGGTGACCTGGCAAGTATGAAGATATAAGATGAACAACTGAAAATGAAACAAGACCTAACTACGTGTGTTGAAATATCAAGTTCGACATGTGAACGGGTAAGGGGTAAATACGGCACCCTGCACGTGTCATATGCAGCTGCTATCAGTCAAGATTAGACATTTTGGGGAAAGAAAGGGTTAGTTCACATGTTTACTAAGATATTTTTCCGTCCAGCTAGTACTCATGGAATCAAGTCGCAAGCATGACAATCAAGAAGTATAAATAATCCATGATACTAATATCCGTGTAACGAGCGTGTTAACAAGCAGAAAAGACATATGTATAACATATAAATGAAACTATTAGAATCAAAAGCAATCAATATATGTACTTGCCTTGAGTTGGTTGCAGTTGACGCACGGTATGATTGTGTTAGCGGAAATAGTCGTAGATGCCAAAAATACGCAAGATGATCTCAATTGATGAGACGAACCTCAAAAATAAAAACAAAAAATAAAATATTTTGGAAAATTGTTAAGAAAAATATGTGATGTGTACTTTTTCATCAGCGTTCCGAAACTTCAAATGGATCGTGATTCCGATTCCTGGTTCTTCCGGAATCTCGAAAACACCGAAACGTGTCAAATTTCGGACAACTGACACTCCACAAATTTTCCAGAAAATTAGGTTAAAATTATTTGAAAATAAATTTTATATTCAGAAAATATACCTCGAGACGGTTACAAAAAAAACTTGAGGTCAAGCGGAGTCCGGAGTTGGAAGTTATGGCCCTTCGAAGTTGGTAAAACATTTGAAAAGGAAGGCTGAATTTATGACGAATTTGGGGTAATTATGACGAAAAAGAGAAATTTTTTAGAAAAGAATGTATGAGAGATGATTTTATTTTATAGGTTCAATATATATAGATAATAGAAAGCAATTAGTGAATTATGATATGATTAGAACTCAATCAATAAAGATATGATTAGGATTACCAACTAATTTGGATAGGAATATGATTAGTTCAAATAAGAAATAATCTATCTAATACTAAATACGATTCAAATAGGATTAGAATTTCTAACGGACAAGTCTCTCCATAAATTTAAATCAAATAAATTATTTAAATCCAAATCATATGAATTCAAATCGAAATCAAATTCGGCATAATAACTTTAAGATAAATTCAATGTTTATCAAAGCAATTTAAGTCATATAATAGATAAATCGTTAAATCAAACAATATTTCAAATCTAGATTAGATAATCCTTAATGCCACAATTAGTCACCATAAGTATTTTAAATAATGTTTGATGTTATCAAATAAGGTAAAAGATATTTTATAAATCTAAATCTTATTCAAAATAAGTTACTAAATCTTTTTATTGCTCCAAAAATAATCATGATTTTCAAACTATCTTCGAAATCGATATTTTTTTGAAATTCCAAACATAATAATAAATAACTTTATAATTTCAATAATAAAATTTCAAGAACAAATATTTATTAAAACTAAATAGTACTTTCAAACCGTTAATTACAAACTACATTTTGAAATGCAAAAAAAATAGTAAATATCTTTTACAAAGTTTCAAAAATAAATTACTTTCAAACATAATAAAATAAATAAAATAAAGAATTTGAAAAATAGGGGTTACAGGATGGACTTTGACGATTGATCAAATATGTACTCGAGTATTTTGCTAGTCGATCATCAGATAGATGTTGATGAACGTACTTAGCATATCGAAACGGATAGGCGATTACGAGAATCATATTGTGTATGAAAGCGAGAATAGGGAAACGACCCTAGAGATTGTGTCATAGATCTTGACTCAATTAATGGTTAGACTTTTATACGTCAAATAAACGATCTGTGTTGTGGAACGAACTAGTTGGGATGAATTAAAATTTTGGATAAAAGGATTTGTATTAGATCGAGAATCGGAGATGAATGTATTGTAAGAGACCTTGGATCGAGAAGATTGTTGCCTTTGAGCATCGTAGACTCAAGTTGACCTCTTGTGTCGGAAGAGATTAAGTACGATGTCTGGATAAGTTACCTAGTAGGGGTAGCCGCAAACACAATGCATAGATAGTTTCGAGAATGTGAATCATATCGGATTAGTTATGTATGAAGCATAGTACGAATTGTAGGCGAAGAAAATTTGGACATGTTGGACTTAGTCCATGTCGTTGAGGCAAAATTTTACGAATGATTAGATGAAAGTCTTGAGTTGTGCGAGAGAGAGGAAAATTGGGGGGGCGAGTAGGTGCTACAGAGAATTGTTACGATCGGATGCACAATGTCTTGATGCAACGTGTGCATCAGATGGTCGATGAGAAATTATGGAATCAAATTTACAATTTTGAGTCATTTTGTATACAAAGATGTTTAAGGGATGAACACAAGATAGAGAATGATGCATACATGAAGGATTCTGGGAATCAGACACTAAGATCTGACCAAGTCGAGTACGAAGTGACTTGTGTTCAAGGATTTAAGTTGAACCTGTTAGCTTTGCTTGAATTCTCATGTTGTCACTCCCCGTTCCAAGAATGCATATTTTTATACAAGAATGCGTATTTTTATACATGTACAACTCATGTATATTTATTTAGTATTTATCATGTATTATCCTGTATTTAAATTCCGTTAATTTCATGTTAATTAATTATCTGCATTTTATTTCCTGTATTTTATTCCTGTATTTTATTTTCTGCTTTTAACCTCTCTGCTTTACTTTCGGGTTGCATTGGTTTGGATCCGAGTGAACCCGACCCAATAACCCCACCTACCACCCTTCCCTATTTAAAGCTTTCATCTCATTCTCTCTCCTCATAACTTTCATTCTTCACCATTACTTCTTCTTCTTCCTCTCATCACTTCTCCACCAACCCATCAGCAGGCAATTGCAATCTTACTTCTTGCTTGGAGAACCATTTCTATGGTTCATTATTCTTCCTTTCATGATCCTGAGAGAGTTTAGTACTTAGTATTTTGATTTCGTTGGCTTGTTTCTCCCAAATCTAAGTTTTTGTGTTCTGGGTCGTTCATGGGTTTTGATCTCCCAACCTGGCGTGTATTCTCGGTTGTCCATGGGTTCTGAACCATGGGAACTTCATTTCTGACTTGGGACGAAGGTTCCTCAGTCACGCACACGTTATTACGTGTCTGCGTGGATTTTTAGTCACGTACACGTTATTACGTGTCTGCATGGATTTTCAGTCACGCACATGTTATTACGTATCTGCGTGGATTTTCAGTCACACACACGTTATTACGTGTCTGCGAGGATTTTCAGTCACGCACACGTTATTACGTGTCTGCGTGGATTTTCAGTCACGCACACGTCTTTACGTGTCTGCGTGAATTTTGAGTCACGCTCACGTTATTACGTGTCTGCGTGAATTTTTAGTCACGCACACGTTCTTGCGTGTCAGCGTGAATTTTTAGTCACGCTCACACCTTTACATGTCAGCGTAAATTTTGAGTTATGCACCATCTTTGTATGCGTGCGTGAATTTCTTATCACTTTTCATGCTTACTTTTCACGTCCATTTTCCATGCTCATTTTCCACGCTCACGCTGTGCGTGCGTGAATTTCTCTCACGATCACACTATGCGTGCGTGAATTTTCCTTCACGCTCACACTGTGCGTGCCAACGTGAATCACTTTTCATGCTCACTCCTACTAGACTTGTTGGCCTTAGCCTAGACTCGTTGGCGTGACTTTTGGCCTTAGCATAGACTTGTTGGCGTGACTTTCTAACCTGGGTGTTACCATTTGCTCTATAACTTATTCATTTAATAATGGCATGATAATTCTTCTATTATATCCTTACGCCTTTTGGCATGAACTTGATAAATCATGATATGTTAATATTGTTAATACAGATTGTTATGTAGAATGTGTCATGTGTCTTGATTGATCTATGGATACCCAGTATGACTAGAACTTAACTCTGAGGAGTTATAGGCTCGACCCCATGTAATACTAATTGATTTTCATGCCTTGTCACCATTGATAATGATTATGACATTGACTAATAATTGATCATGCGTTCCTAGTTGGAACTAAGAGACTGGCTAGTCGTCTTATTGAATTGAATGAATGAGACACGTTCATGTAATGAACTATTGCAATCGATTAGCCGATCCCGAATATTGGCATACAGGCACATGCAGGTTTCAAATTATTTATTTATTTATTTAGTTATCTATTTATCTTACAAAAACAACATGTGTACTTTATGGTCAAGGCATGATTACTCCATGGTTAGACTTGATTGTTGCATTATGCTATGTAAGACCTACAACCTAGCCGTACGGGTATCGTTGTAGAGTTGCGCATATCGTACCCCGTACAAAATTACTCATTTGAATGACCATGACCCACGGCATGGGACTTCACTCAACGTAGAGACTATTAAGTTAAATAAAATAATGATTGCATGGAGAGAATGGATTCCCGAGTTCTTACATGGCAGCCCTCTTGGGACTAGTAGTGCCCGACAGGCCGGCTGGTTCCCACAGATACTGTAAATCTGTCACACGGGCAGGGAACGGTATCTGCTTATATTATTGTACATACTATATTAACAGCGGGCGTCCCGCTGGGACTAGTCTAATTACATGATTGGCGCAATTGATTGACTGGATAGACTAGCCTTGCTCGCACATAGTAAGAACTGAGGAATCCCTATTTGTATAAGTCCAGGATAACTTGGGACTCACAATAGCAAGCCGTAGCAGTTGATTGGCCGTTCAAGATGATTTGTTTGTGTACTGTACCTACTCTGTTGCCTAACTGAGATGATCAGAATGTCAGGAAATGACGGGCCAACTTCTGTCCTTGTTTGGTTGGGAGGTTGGTTCGAAGTGTCGTGATGTTATGTGAATCCTAGTGGAGAGCAGAGATCTATTATTATATTCTCTTACTTACTGGTTTAATCCTTCATATCGTCTTTTCTTGTGGTACTTGCTATTAGAGGTCTAACCTTTCTGGTTTTGTATGGCCAGATTTAGAGCCAGTTCTCGAAGATCCAGCTTACTTCTACCTCCAAGATGGTCAATACTAGAGGAATGATCGCAGGAGGACTCGAGTGGGTTCCTTACTTCACCACTCGTTTTGTTATTTATTTCATACTTAGCCGTTTGGCACCGACATGTTTGTCGGATTGTCTTGCACTTACTTTTACATGATTGTAACTAAGTCAGACTGCAGCTGATAACAATTGTGTATACGTTACTATACCATCTGGCTATGTTTTGTAAAGCCAGATCTCTAGAACATTTTGACTGAGCGTTTGGGACGCCTTACTGCTTTATCTTACATGTTCTCTATTACTGTTTCTTGTTTGAACGATTGAGACAATAGATGTGAAGTGACCATAGTAAGACTTTTATGTAGTATGCACCCCCTCGTCTGGTTAGACAACATTGATCGTATTATATGGTATTCATCTACCCGTAATACGTAGCTGGCTGAGTCATTCCCCCGCTGTCCAGTATTTTGGTTCTGGGGCGTGACAAGGTTTTAGTGGTGGCCCATGCAGGTCTGATTTCAGAATTGTAGGGTGTTTTGATTTATAGGATGTCTCAATCACACGTGTTCCCTCCTTGATCTCATGATTCGTTATTCTCAACCCTTGCTTGACATTCCAGTATCCTTTGACTTCATTGATCCTTTCTGTCCGATTGTTTGATTATTTTCTTGTCCCTTTTCTTAGGGGTACTTCATCCGCATCGGTCAGAGCTGGGCAACAATAAGGGCAACATGGGCAACATGACCAGGTTGGTCAGCAACAAGGGCCAGTCTCACCTCAGGAGGCTATCCAAGAAGAAGTGATAGTGGAAGCAGCAGCTGGATCGCAGTATCCGGATGTTCCACCACCACCAACAGTTCCACCTACCCAAGTGGACACACCAGCCCTTCTGGAGATCATGAGGGGAATTGTAAGACCCAGTTTTCTAAAATTGGAGTATTTTTGAAAAATTATTATTTTTATTATTTATTAATGGTGTTTTAGTCATGATATGATTTTTGGTGATTTTAGTTAATTTAAAATTATTTTCTAAGTCATGCTTATGACTTTGTGATTTTACTAGTGTAACCCTAGTGTAACCCTAGAGATTTCATAACCTAGAAACTAACCATGATCATGTGAGCCTAGCCATAGGTTTAGAACATCAAATTAGGGCTTTTTAGCCTAAAGGGTATTTTGGTAATTTATTAGAATTTATTTGGAATTATTTGGATTTATGTGTTTTTATTATTATTTAATTAGTGGATTAGTGTCATGTTAGCCCTAACCTAGTTTACCCTAACCTAGAGATTAGCAACTAACCTAGAAGACTAAGTGTAGGTATTTACTTTATGTTGTAAATATCTTAGGATTGAAATATCTTAGATATTTGCTTTATAGATATTTTTCATAAAACCTAGAAATATCTACTTGGTCCAAGACTTAGAAGCTAAGTTAGCAAGGTGGAAAGGAGCCCTAAATATCTACCCTACCCCCCCCCCCCATGGCAGCCACACCCTACCCCCTTCCATATAAACACCCCCCCTCTTCATTCATGCTATTTTTCATTTCACAAAAACCTAGTTTTCCTTCTACTTTCACACCCTCACCACTTAACCAATTTAGCTCCAAATTGAGCCCAGTTTCTTGCATTAGACTCCCCTACACTAGAGGATACCAATTGTGGCTTGCAGCAAGGATTTGTGAAGCTTTGGACATTGGGAGTCGAAGAAGGATTTCATTCAAATATGCCTATATTTGAGGATTTTGCACTCATAGGTAACATGCCCTAAAACCCATTAATATTGTGTTTTCTCTTCATAGTTGCATGCATCTAGGTACCATGGAACTGTAGGTCAAGTTTGGTAGGAAGTAGGTTCGATTTGGTGTCCGTATCGGACACGTATCTGTGTCTTAATTGCAGTGTTTGGTGAAATGCCACTTAGGATTTAATGTTGTGTTTTTGTAAAACAAATTATATTTTTGGGTAGCCCTAGATGTGTAGGACACGATTCCCTAGGACTGAGCATGAATTGGACACTGTTCGTGTCCAAAACAGGACACGAACCCACTGATTTTAACATACTGTTTATACTGTGCACACTGTAAACACGCAAGTGTTTGACACTTCGTGTCATGTCCACACGTGTTGTGGACACGATACAGTGACCTAGACACGTACCCTGACACCTCACCTATCCTAGGACACGACCACGAGGCCCTAGGTGACACACACGTGGCACACAAGCCCTCGACACGCGTGCACGAGACAGTGAACGCTGTCCTGCTACCAGACCCCTCGTGTGCACTGTACACGAAACGTGGACACGGGAAACTTGACATAAACCTAGGGGCAATATCTGACAAGACATCTCCAAAGTTTCGTATCAAGCCGTGTCGTATCGAGTGAGGAATCGCACTCGCACTGGACACACGCTGTCACTTACACGCGCGTACAGTGCCTCTGATACGCACTTCGTACGCGGACACGGGGACACTTGGACACGAATCAGGTACCTAGACACCTAGCCTGACCCTAGACGAACCCACACGCGTGAGCACGAGACACATGGACACGTGTGTCGTGTCCTACACGCGTGTGCACCTTAGCACGATACTGTGCACTGTAATTTACCCGATTTGGGTTTTTGACTCCTGGACACGCCGTGTCGTATCGTGGTGGACTTCCATGGTCACACACGACACGTACACGTGTGGGGGCTCGATTACCAACCAATAGTTTCGAGTCTTAGCTCGTGTAGGTGCGTGAATTCGGATAACCTACCTGTCGAGTACACAGTCCACTGTTTCCAGTTTTGGTATTATTTCCAGATTTGTAAATCGAATTTCAAAACCTATTTTGATCTGTTTTATACTTTGTATTAGTGTATTTTAGTATGTATATACGTAGTATATGTATGTGTGTGTGTGTAGGTGAGGTTTGAGGGTATTTGGTTGTGTATTTTTGTAGTTTTGTATGTATATATACATATATGTATATATGAATTGTGTGTGTGTGTTTCTTTGGAGTGTTCAGTCACTGTTAAGTGACTGAACAGGGACCCCCCAGACCAGTTTTCCCTCACTCTCTCTCTCTAAGATTCCCTCTCTCTACACTCTCATTACTTCTCTCTCTATATATATTGTATATAATATATATTAGGTATATTATACATATACATTATGTATGTATATATGTTATATATATATTGTAGTGTGTATATATGGTTATATATATATATATATATATATATATATATATATATATATATATATATATATATATATATATATATATATATATATATATATATATATGTGGGGTATATGGGTATTTATATATAGTGGCTATATATATAGGTTTTACATTATATAGTGTATGTATATATATATCTATATAGGTAAACCTAGAACTAGTTGACCTAAGCTACTAGCCTATGGGCTATAGCTATTAGCCTATGGCCATTAGGGCTAACCCTAATTGACCAAATACCCATGACTTAACTAGTTTACCCCTTGTTTGACCAAGTGTTGACCAAGGTCAACCTTAGGTCAAACTTGACCTAATCAACCTAGTTTGACTTGAAACTAACCTTAATGACTAAGGTTTGACTAAACCCTAACTAGATGATTAGGTTGACCATATAAATTATGAGGGTAATCCTATATAGATGAAGATATGTATGGGGTTAAGTGAGATACTTAGAGTTGAGTCATGACTTGAGTTGGAAAATGGGATTAGCTTGATTATAGGATTAGGGTTGGTATTGTACTATATGTATTTATGTGTGGTATACTTTGTATAGGTAATTGTAGTATAGTATCTTAGGTATCCTAAGACAGGTTAGCCTATGTTTGGTTGTGAGTTAGCCTTATAGAGTTTGACTGGATGTTGACCATTAGTCAAGATTAACATAATTACCTGACAGACTAGTCTTTGTTTGACCAATACCTTAGTTGGTCTAAGTTTGACTTAGACTTGACCCAGATTGATCATGTTGACTAGTATTTGACTAGTTTGATTAGAGTGTTGACCAGGAGTTGACTTTAACCTAGATTAGACTTGTTTAACCTTGTTTGACCTTGTATGACTTAGTTTAACTTCTTGTGACCTAGTATGACTTGATTTGACTTAGTTTGACTGTAGTGTTGACCAAGTTTGACTTTGACCTAGATTGGCTTAGAATTCATATAGATTGCATTGTAGATTTCATTTACCTTCATTTTGGACATGTCATAACTGTATTTCTCTATTTTAGGACATTGTGACCCTGGTACAGACATCTGATATTACACTACTCTTTCCAGAGTAACAGGCGAGTACATTCTCTGATAATTCTTTCATTTATTTGTCGATTACTGTATTTCAGTTCTAGTTAGTTCTATGTGATTCTCTGTATCAACACGTATGGATATTTCTGGATTCATGTATGCGACACATACCTTACTTACTGATCTCTATTACTGGAATCACTGGAATCATTCCGAAATCATTTCTGGAATCATCATTTGGCCGGACTCATCTCGATTTTTGTGTCTTGTACTGGATTCACTTGCTGGGCGGGGAAATATTGAGTAAGACATGTAGACATACCCCAAATCCGGAATCTCCTACTGGAATCTACCGGAAGCATAGCCATCTCTTGCCCGATCAGTGAGAGATGTGCCTGATACCTACAGCCGTTTGCATGTCGACCTCGATATTTTAAAACACACTGTTAGATCATAGTTGGACTCACCCTGGTTTCATTGATCACTGTTGGACTCATCTTGTACTGGAAATTATCTGGTATCAGATTATATGGACTGGACTCACACTGGGATTACTTTAGACTTATATCGTACTGTCTGGACTCACACATGATATTCTAGTTCAGTTAGCTTTTATTACAGTCTTCATTGCCATGATTCTTCTCTTGTTTTAGTTACCTTTCTTTTCTTGTATCTTACTGTGTCTCTGTGCCATCATTACCTGCATAGAACTGCCATGCTCATCAATAAAACTGTCTATAACTGCTTTATAGTTCTTTGTCATTTACTTGGGTTTTTCTTGATGAGTTGTGCTCGTTTCCGTCCTGATTGGACCTGTTGAAAATATTACAGATGATAATCCTGAGGACACATGCCCTGCTTACCATGGACCTGGCGAGGGATTAGCTACCTTTGGTTCTGACTCTCAGGAGTGATTCAGGAGATTAGCTAGTAGACTACTTTAGCTTTCATGTTTTGGCTTGTTGTATTAAAGTTAAGATATTGAGTCTGTATTAAGTTGGTTTGAGATATTGGTATATTATTTAGCAGTTAGTTGTTGTTGTCTTTAATTCCTTAGGTATAACTTCTGTGTTATCTTTTCGTGCTTAGACTGTGTTTGAGTAGATCATACCCTTTACTTGCCCTCCATTCGGAGCTGATATCTGGACAAGTACTTTTTATATTCACTGTATAAGATTAGTTAGCAACCTAGGACAGCTTACTACCGCCGACACTGCGGCGTAGGCTGGACATAACCACTTCTCGTGCCCCTATACTGGGTGCGGGTCGTGACACGTTTTTAGTGGTGGCCCATGCAGGTCTGTCGACTAAATTGTTTGGTTACGTTATTGTACCAAGCATGCCTGCAATTAGGAACTTAAGGTAATTAGACAACATTAGGAATGACGCTTAGAACACCTAGAGGAATACTAGGATTGCAACATAGGAAATACATCCCATGCTTGCTATTATAATTAGATTTTCTTATCTATGATTGTTTTGCTTAAAGAGTCCTTATAAGTCTTTTTATTGTAATTAGATGGTGCTTACTCGTTCCTCCCGGTATGTCTCACCTGAGGATGGCACGCTTCCCATCCAGTCAGCTGACCAGTTGACACCTCCACCTTCACCTACCACATTCCTCCACTCCACAGATCCACAAACCCAGATACCACAACCACCTTCCACATTACAGTCCCAGTAGGACCCAATACTTCCACCACCCCCTATCACTATACCTACCCAGGCTTCCGTCACACTCGACGGGAACCAACTGCTCATTCTGATCCAGGGGTTCCTAGCAACCCATCAGGAGCAGACCACCCTACTCCGCCAGAGCATAGAGCATTCTGAGGGACGTACCGTGGTCCCACCACCTGTAGAGCCGCGGCAGAGAGCAGGGACGATCAAGGACTTCATGGGTCTGAATCCCAAGGAGTTCTTAGGGACTGAGGGCATAGTAGTAGCAGATGACTGGTTAGACTCGGTAGAGAGGAAGCTCATTGGAGTTAGGATGCCGGATGACCTCCAGGTCGAGGCGCGGGATTTTTGCTGATAGACTTGGCAGGAGTTTGGTTCCGGAATGAGCCGTTATTCGCGAGAGGGACAGCCACTTGGGATCAGTTCAAGACCCAGTTCAAGAAGAAATTCTTCTCGACCACTGCTAGAGTAGCCATGGGGCTATGATTCCAGAACATCCAGCAGGGGAACCGTTCTGTTGACGAGTATGCGGCAGAGTTTAGTCGCCTGAGCCGTTTCGCTCCTAGCCTAGTTGCTGACCCTGAGGAGATGACGCGTAGGTTTTGCCGTGGTCTAGTTCCAGACATTGGCATTCTTATAGTGGCAAACGGTATGACTGACTACTACCAGAGCTTAGAGTTAGCCCGGAGTATCGAGGATCGTCTTCTGTCTTACAAGAGGCCGGCTTCTGTACACGTTGAGGGACCCTCCAAGCGTCAGGCTTTCCAGCAGAAAGTGCCGACGCTACACCAGCAGACATATCATCCTCCCACACCACATCATTCGACCCCGCCAGTTAGAGCCCCGGGACCCCGGCAGCATCAGTATCGGGGTCAGGACCCGAAGACGATCAGTTGTTCATACTGCAGGAAGCAGGGACACATCAGGGAGCAGTATAGGAAGGGGCTGAAGGTTTGCTATACCTGTGGGTCTGATACTCACCAGAAGATGGATTGTCCTATTACACCTCCTTATATGGGGGCTAGGCCACCTATAGCTCAGCACCAGAGGGGTGGAGCTTTTGCGATGACGGTCGAGGAGACCAACGCTGTAGGTGACGGGTTAGCAGGTTTGTCTTTTCTGTCCTTCCTTTCCCATCTTGTTGTATGATTCCATTAGTACCTGTCAGGATATGCTTGTGATATGCTAGATAGTGTAGTTACCCTGTTCAAGACTGTGGAATCACGACCAGTAGGACTATGATTGCATGTTATCTTTTGACTCTGATTGACTGGGGGTTTGACCTAGAAGGAGTACGACTATCTTAATTTCGAGGACGAAATTTCTCTAAGGAGGGTAGACTTGTAAGACCCAATTTTCTAAAATTGGGGTATTTTTGAAAAATTATTATTTTTATTATTTATTAATGGTGTTTTAGTCATGATATGATTTTTGGTGATTTTAGTTAATTTAAAATTATTTTCTAAGTCATGGCTTATGACTTTGTGATTTTACTAGTGTAACCCTAGTGTAACCCTAGAGATTTCATAACCTAGAAACTAACCATGATCATGTGAGCCTAGCCATAGGTTTAGAACATCAAATTAGGGCTTTTTAGCCTAAAGGGTATTTTGGTAATTTATTAGAATTTATTTGGAATTATTTGGATTTATGTGTTTTTATTATTATTTAATTAGTGGATTAGTGTCATGTTAGCCCTAACCTAGTTTACCCTAACCTAGAGATTAGCAACTAACCTAGAAGACTAAGTGTAGGTATTTACTTTATGTTGTAAATATCTTAGGATTGAAATATCTTAGATATTTGCTTTATAGATATTTTTCATAAAACCTAGAAATATCTACTTGGTCCAAGACTTAGAAGCTAAGTTAGCAAGGTGGAAAGGAGCCCTAAATATCTACCCTACCCCCCCCCCCCCCCCCATGGCAGCCACACCCTACCCCCTTCCATATAAACACCCCCCCTCTTCATTCATGCTATTTTTCATTTCACAAAAACCTAGTTTTCCTTCTACTTTCACACCCTTACCACTTAACCAATTTAGCTCCAAATTGAGCCCAGTTTCTTGCATTAGACTCCCCTACACTAGAGGATACCAATTGTGGCTTGCTAGCAAGGATTTGTGAAGCTTTGGACATTGGGAGTCGAAGAAGGATTTCATTCAAATAGGCCTATATTTGAGGATTTTGCACTCATAGGTAACATGCCCTAAAACCCATTAATATTGTGTTTTCTCTTCATAGTTGCATGAATCTAGGTACCATGGAACTGTAGGTCAAGTTTGGTAGGAAGTAGGTTCGATTTGGTGTCCGTATCGGACACGTATCTGTGTCTTAATTGCAGTGTTTGGTGAAATGCCACTTAGGATTTAATGTTGTGTTTTTGTAAAACAAATTATATTTTTAGGTAGCCCTAGATGTGTAGGACACGATTCCCTAGGACTGAGCATGAATTGGACACTGTTCGTGTCCAAAACAGGACACGAACCCACTGATTTTAACATACTGTTTATACTGTGCACACTGTAAACACGCAAGTGTTTGACACTTCGTGTCGTGTCCACACGTGTTGTGGACACGATACAGTGACCTAGACACGTACCCTGACACCTCACCTATCCTAGGACACGACCACGAGGCCCTAGGTGACACACACGTGGCACACAAGCCCTCGACACGCATGCACGAGACAGTGCACGCTGTCCTGCTACCAGACCCCTCGTGTGCACTGTACACGACACGTGGACACGGGAAACTTGACACAAACCTAGGGGCAATGTCTGACAAGACATCCCCAAAGTTTCGTATCAAGCCGTGTCGTGTCGAGTGAGGAATCGCACTCGCACTGGACATACACTGTCACTTACACGCACGCACAGTGCCTCTGATACGCACTTCGTGCGCGGACACGGGGACACTTGGACACGAATCAGGTACCTAGACACCTAGCCTGACCCTAGACGAACCTACACGCGTGAGCACGAGACACATGGACACGTGTGTCGTGTCCTACACGCGTGTGCACCTTAGCACGATACTGTGCACTGTAATTTACCCGATTTGGGTTTTTGACTCCTGGACACGCCATGTCGTGTCGTGGTGGACTCCCATGGACACACACGACACGTACACGTGTGGGGGCTCGATTACCAACCACTAGTTTCGAGTCTTAGCTCGTGTAGGTGCGTGAATTCGGATTACCTACCTGTCGAGTACACAGTCCACTGTTTCCAGTTTTGGTATTATTTCCAGATTTGTAAATCGAATTTCAAAACCTATTTTGATCTGTTTTATACTTTGTATTAGTGTATTTTAGTATGTATATACGTAGTATATATGTATGTGTGTGTGTAGGTGAGGTTTGAGGGTATTTGGTTGTGTATTTTTGTAGTTTTGTATGTATATATACATATATGTATATATGAATTGTGTGTGTGTGTTTCTTTGGAGTGTTCAGTCACTGTTAAGTGACTGAACAGGGACCCCCCCCCCCCCCAGACCAGTTTTTCCTCACTCTCTCTCTAAGATTCCCTCTCTCTACACTCTCATTACTTCTCTCTCTATATATATATTGTATATAATATATATTAGGTATATTATACATATACATTATGTATGTATATATGTTATATATATATTGTAGTGTGTATATATGGTTATATATATATATATGTGGGGTATATGGGTATTTATATATAGTGGCTATATATATAGGTTTTACATTATATAGTGTATGTATATATATATCTATATAGGTAAACCTAGAACTAGTTGACCTAAGCTACTAGCCTATGGGCTATAGCTATTAGCCTATGGCCATTAGGGCTAACCCTAATTGACCAAATACCCATGACTTAACTAGTTTACCCCTTGTTTGACCAAGTGTTGACCAAGGTCAACCTTAGGGCAAACTTGACCTAATCAACCTAGTTTGACTTGAAACTAACCTTAATGACTAAGGTTTGACTAAACCCTAACTAGATGATTAGGTTGACCATATAAATTATGAGGGTAATCCTATATAGATGAAGATATGTATGGGGTTAAGTGAGATACTTAGAGTTGATTCATGACTTGAGTTGGAAAATGGGATTAGCTTGATTATAGAATTAGGGTTGGTATTGTACTATATGTATTTATGTGTGGTATACTTTGTATAAGTAATTGTAGTATAGTATCTTAGGTATCCTAAGACAGGTTAGCCTATGTTTGGTTGTGAGTTAGCCTTATAGAGTTTGACTGGATGTTGACCATTAGTCAAGATTAACATAATTACCTGACTGACTAGTCTTTGTTTGACCAATACCTTAGTTGGTCTAAGTTTGACTTAGACTTGACCCAGATTGATCATGTTGACTAGTATTTGACTAGTTTGATTAGAGTGTTGACCAGGAGTTGACTTTAACCTAGATTAGACTTGTTTAACCTTGTTTGACCTTGTATGACTTAGTTTAACTTCTTGTGACCTATTATGACTTGATTTGACTTAGTTTGACTGTAGTGTTGACCAAGTTTGACTTTGATCTAGATTGGCTTAGAATTCATATAGATTGCATTGTAGATTTCATTTACCTTCATTTTGGATATGTCATAACTGTATTGCTCTATTTTAGGACATTGTGACCCTGGTACAGACATCTGATATTATACTACTCTTTCCAGAGTAACAGGCGAGTACATTCTCTGATAATTCTCTCATTTATTTGTCGATTACTGTATTTCAGTTCTAGTTAGTTCTATGTAATTCTCTGTATCAACACGTATGGATATTTCTGGATTCATGTATGCGACACATACCTTACTTACTGATCTCTATTACTGGAATCACTGGAATCATTCTGGAATCATTTCTGGAATCATCATTTGGCCGGACTCATCTCGATTTTTGTGTCTTGTACTGGATTCACTTGCTGGACGGGAAAATATTGAGTAAGACATGTAGACATACCCCAAATCCGGAATCTCCTACTGGAATCTACCGGAAGCATAGCCATCTCTTGCCCGATCAGTGAGAGATGTGCCTGATACCTACAGCCGTTTGTATGTCGACCTCGATATTTTAAAACACACTGTTAGATCATAGTTGGACTCACTCTGGTTTCATTGATCACTGTTGGACTCATCTTGTACTGGAAATTATCTGGTATCAGATTATATGGACTGGACTCACACTGGGATTACTTTAGACTTATATCGTACTGTCTGGACTCACACATGATATTCTAGTTCAGTTAGCTTTTATTACAGTCTTCATTGCCATGATTCTTCTCTTGTTTTAGTTACCTTTCTTTTCTTGTATCTTACTGTGTCTCTGTGCCATCATTACCTGTATAGAACTGCCATGCTCATCAATAAAACTGTCTATAACTGCTTTATAGTTCTTTGTCATTTACTTGGGTTTTTCTTGATGAGTTGTGCTCGTTCTCGTCCTGATTGGACCTGTTGAAAATATTACAGATGATAATCCTGAGGACACATGCCATGCTTACCATGGACCTGGCGAGGGATTAGCTACCTTTGGTTCTGACTCTCAGGAGTGATTTAGGAGATTAGCTAGTAGACTACTTTAGCTTTCATGTTTTGGCTTGTTGTATTAAAGTTAAGATATTGAGTCTGTATTAAGTTGGTTTGAGATATTGGTATATTATTTAGCAGTTAGTTGTTGTTGTCTTTAATTCCTTAGGTATAACTTCTGTGTTATCTTTTCGTGCTTAGACTGTGTTTGAGTAGATCATACCCTTTACTTGCCCTCCATTCGGAGCTGATATCTGGACAAGTACTTTTTATATTCACTGCATAAGATTAGTTAGCAACCTAGGACAGCTTACTACCGCCGACACTGCGGCGTAGGCTGGACGTAACCACTTCTCGTGCCCCTATACTGGGTGCGGGTCGTGACAGGAACTACTCAGCAACATCAGATGTTGGCCCAGCAACGCATGCACACTCAGCTACAATCGCAGAATGTGTTGCTCAACCAAGGATTACAGACGGCTTTGGAAAGAGGAATGAAGAATGATTCAGGAGCATCAGCCAGGTTTTACAAGTACAACCCCCGCCGTTTCGAGGGCACGGAGGATGCCATCTCAGCAGATGCATGGCTTAAGGATATTGAGGCTATTCTGACAGCAGCTAAGGTACCGGCAGAAGAACGTGTGGATCTAGTGAAGTTGTTACTTCAGGATCTCGTACGTGATTGGTGGGAATCAGAAGAAGTGGGCATCAGATGTCCTGTGGCTTGGGACGATTTTACTGAAAGATTCAAGACGAAGTACTACGGAGTTGTGGCACAGTTTGAGCTACACCAGAAGTTTATCAATCTCAGGCAGGCCGGCAAGACTGTAGATACTTATGCAGCGGAGTTCTGCAGATTGAGTAGATTCGCCCCAGAGATGGTAGCAACAGAGAGCCAGAGGGCTATGAGGTTTCAGCAAGGGTTTCATCTTGAGCTCTTACAATTGATAGAGGAGCACAATTACCAAACTTTTGATGAAGTATTGACGACAACTCGAAGGTATGAGATCACCATTCAGAGGCTTGCGGTAAGGACTGGGAGTCAGAAGAGATCCCACAGTCAGATTGAAGGAGGAGGAGGAGCAGTACCCTGAACAACAGCACCATCCACCGGCATTCGTATCCATGATGTGGCGATACGAGGACCAGCACCACCACCCAGGCAGCAGCAACAGCAACAGAGGAAGAACCAGCAACCCCCGCCGGGCTGCACTTATTATGGGAAGATGGGGCACACTAGAGATGTGTGTCGGACATTGAATGGACTGTGTTTGATATGTGGAAATCCAGACCATCGGGTTACCACATGTCCCATAAATTCGAGGTCAGGAGGACCAGGGCAACTGTTTCCTGCTCTGCCAGCACCAGGGGCAGGGCAGTATCGAGGACCAGCAGTGGCAGTAAGGCCGTTGGCGCAGCGTCCGTTTATACCGCAGGCTCAGATGTTTCGGCAGCAGGGGCCGCCGATGCAGCAACACCAGCATAGACCACCCCAGCATCATCAAGGAAGGGGCCAGCAGCAGCATCAGGCTAGGCCGCAGCATGGAAATCAGCAAGGAGGTCGAGGGCAAGCATTCACTCTGTCTTTGGAGGAGGCATTGGCGTCGGGAGATGTTGTGGCAGGTAACATTCTCGTCGCCTCATATCCCGCAGTAGCATTGTTTGATTCGAGAGCATCCCATTCATTTATATCTGCACAATTTACGACACGACTAGGAATGGAGTTCGAGACATTGCCAGGGAGGTTGAATATACTCACTGGTAATGGGCTCGTAGGAGTTAGTAGAGTTATTTTAGCATGTAGCGTTGTAGTTTGCGGGCATTCCTTACCCGCCCGGTTGATAGAATTTCCTGTTGGAAATTTTGACGTTATCTTAGGCATGGACTGGCTGAAAGACAGTCATGCGACAATAGATTGTCGTAGTGGGAGTGTATCTTTTAATATTCCAGGCATGGAGCGGTTCACCTTAGTCAGATCAGGGGCAACTCAGCAAGAACAGGAAGTAATAGCGACAATGGAAGAAGTTCAGATTCCGAAGGTAGTTGAAGAATTTCTAGACGTATTTCCTGAAGAACTCCCAGGTCTACCACCGATTAGAGATATTGAGTTCAGTATAGAATTGGCACCAGGAACTAAATCGATATCAGATCGAGTTTACAGAATGGCGGATTCAGAGCAGGCCAAGGTATATCAGCATATAGAGGAACTAAAGGAGAAGAAGTTCATCCAAGCTAGCGTGTCACCATGGACAGCACCAGTGGTACTTGTGGGGAAGAAGGATGGGTCATCCAGATTGTGCATTGACTACAGGAAGCTTAACGCGGCAACAGTGAAGAACAAGTACCCATTACCCAGGATCGACGACTTATTTGATCAGTTGAGCAAAGCTAGAGTTTCCTCCAAGATAGATCTTCGTTCAGGGTACCATCAGGTGAGGGTTCGGAAGGAGGACATTTCCAAGACAGTATTCAAGTCGAAGTATGGGCATTATGAATTCTTAGTAATGCCGTTTGGTTTGACCAATGCTCCAGCAATATTCATGAATTTGATGAATCGCATCTTTATGCCATACTTGGACCAGTTTGTCGTTGTGTTTCTTGACGACATTCTCGTATACTCTGCTAGTGAAGAGGAGCATGAAGATCCACCTCAGGAAAGTGTTGCAGGTTCTGAGAGAGAACCAGTTGTATGCCAAGCTCAGTAAGTGTGAGTTTTGGTCGGATCACATTTCATTTTTGGGTCATATCATATCAGGAGCTGGAGTAGCAGTAGATCCCAAGAAGATAGAAGCAGTAGAAAGTTGGCCAGTACCCAAGACCGTAGCAGATGTGCGGAGTTTCTTGGGATTGGCAGGATATTACAGAAGGTTTGTGTCAGACTTTGCAAGGCTTTCAGCACCCATGACCAGCTTGACCCGGAAGGATGTACCGTTCGTTTGGTCGGCAGAATGACAGGCATCATTTGAGACTTTGAAGCAGAAGTTGATATCAGCACCTATTCTTACATTGCCAGTTGGACCCGGAGGTTTTACAGTATATTGTGATACGTCAGGTAAAGGACTTGGATGTGTCCTTATGCAACATGGAAAGGTGATAGCGTATGCATCTAGGCAGCTCCGGGACCACGAGAAGAATTACCCAACTCGTGATTTGGAATTAGCGGCAGTAGTATTTGCTCTGAAGCTATGGAAGCATTACTTATATGGTGATCGAGTGGATATGTACACGGACCATAAAAGTCTGAAGTACATCTTTACTCAGAAGGAGCTGAACATGAGGCAGAGAAGATGGTTGGAGTTGATCAAGGATTATGACGTGGAGCTTCAGTATCATCCAGGCAAGGCTAATGTACTGGCAGACGCTCTTAGCAGGAGAGGCGACGCATTTATGTTGACAACACAGAGGCATATCTTAGAAGACCTTCAAGAGATGGGCATCGAAGTTATACTTCCTAGTGATGTAGGAGTTCTAACAAATTTATAAGTTCAATCCGACTTGGTAGGCAGAATCAAGGCAGCTCAGGCACAAGACCCAAGGATTCAGAAGCTTAGGGCAGAATGTGAGTCAGGACTCAGGAAGGAGATGAGAATTCATGAAGATGGTACACTTAGGTTTGGATCACGTCTATGTGTGCCTAGTGGAGATATCAGACAGGAGGTTATGGCAGAAGCTCACAGTTCTCAGTATTCTATTCATCTTGGAGGGACCAAGATGTACCAAGATGTCAAGCAGCATTTCTGGTGGAACGGGATGAAGAGGGAGATAGCTAGATTTGTTTTCCGTTGCTTGGTATGTCAGCAAGTGAAGGCAGAACAGCAGAGGCCAGCTGGGTTATTGCAACCGCTTCCTATTCCGGAATGGAAATGGGAGCATATTACAATGGACTTTATGACCGGTTTACCGAGATCACCAAGTGGTAAGGACGCTATTTGGGTGATAGTGGACCGACTTACGAAGGTAGCACACTTTCTTCCTTTCAGAGTAGGACAATCTACAGAAAAGTTGGCAGAGTTGTATATGCAACAGATAGTCAGGCAGCATGGAGTCCCTGTCAGTATTGTGTCGGACCGAGATACCCGCTTTACATCACATTTCTGGAAGAGCTTACATCATAGTCTGGGTACCAAGTTAAGGTTTAGCACGACCTACCATCCGCAGACGGATGGGCAATCAGAAAGAACGATTCAGACTTTAGAAGACATGTTGCGAGCTTGCACTCTAGATTTTGGAGGGTCTTGGAAGAGTCACCTGCACTTAGTCGAGTTCTCATACAACAATAGTTATCAAGCCAGTATCCAGATGGCGCCATTTGAAGCACTATATGGTAAGAAGTGCAGGTCACCGCTTGCATGGAATGATATCGGGGAGAGGAAGATGTTAGACCCATAAATGATTGTTCAGACAGTTGAAATGGTTAAGGGAATTAGAGAGCGACTTCGAGTTGCGCAGGACCGACATCGTCATTGGGCGGACCAGCATCGTAGGCCGTTAGAGTTCTCTGTTGGGGACCACGTATTCTTGCGGATCTCACCTACTCGTGGGGTCATTAGATTTGGCGTTCGCGGGAAATTGAGTTCGCGGTACGTGGGCCCATTTGTTATCCTGGATCGGATAGGCGATGTTGCTTATCGTTTATCCCTCCCACCTTCGTTACGAGAGGTGCTTGACGTGTTTCATGTATCTCAATTACGTAGGTATGTATCGGACCCAAGTCATGTCCTCGATCATTCGGAGCTGGTTGTTGGTACCAACCTGTCTTACGAGGAACAGCCTGTGTCCATTTTGGACCGAAGAGAGAAGATACTTAAGACCCGAACAATTAGTCTTGTCCGTGTTGCTTGGGGTCATCACTCCTTGGGAGAGTCAACGTGGGAACGTGAGGATGATATCCGATCACGGTATCCACACCTGTTTGACTCACAAGGTATATCTCTTTCTGTATACCTTGATTGTCCTGATTCTTCATGCTTGTCACCTTATGGGTAGAGCTACTTGATATCATGAATTGATGAGTTTACATATATAGTACTTGCTTTTGACATGATAAAAATGATTGCTTGCTCACTAGATTTGCTTGTATTAGTTTAGCTCCGATATTTCTACCTGCTTGGATTTGAAATTTCGAGGACGGAATTTTTCTAAGGTGGGTAGAGATGTCACTCCCCGTTCCAAGAATGCGTATTTTTATACAAGAATGCGTATTTTTATATATGTACAACTCATGTATATTTATTTAGTATTTATCATGTATTATCCTGTATTTAAATTCCGTTAATTTCATGTTAATTAATTATCTGCATTTTATTTCCTGTATTTTATTCCTGCATTTTATTTTCTGCTTTTAACCTCTCTGCTTTGCTTTCGGGTTGCATTGGTTTGGATCCGAGTGAACCCGACCCAATAACCCCACCTACCACCCTTCCCTATTTAAAGCTTCCATCTCATTCTCTCTCCTCATAACTTTCATTCTTCACCATTACTTCTTCTTCCTCCTCTCATCACTTCTCCACCGACCCATCAGCGGGCAAGTGCAATCTTGCTTCTTGCTTGGAGAACCATTTTTATGGTTCATTATTCTTCCTCTCATGATCCTGAGAGAGTTTAGTACTTAGTATTTTTGATTTCGTTGGCTTGTTTCTCCCAGATCTAAGTTTTTGTGTTCTCGGTTGTTCATGGGTTTGATCTCCCAACCTGGCGTGTATTCTCGATTGTCCACGGGTTCTGAACCATGGGAACTTCATTTCTGACTTGGGACGAAGGTTCCTCAGTCACGTACACGTTATTACGTGTCTGCGTGGATTTTCAGTCACGCACACGTTATTACGTGTCTGCGTGGATTTTCAGTCACGCAGACACTTATTACGTGTCTGCGTGGATTTTCAATCATGCACACGTTATTACGTGTCTGCGTGGATTTTCAGTCACGCACACGTTATTACGTGTCTGCGTGGATTTTCAGTCACGCACACGTCTTTACGTGTCTGCGTGAATTTTGAGTCACGCTCACGTTATTACGTGTCTGTGTGAATTTTTAGTCACGCACACGTTCTTGCGTGTCAGCGTGAATTTTTAGTCACGCTCACACCTTTACATGTCAGCGTGAATTTTGAGTTACGCACCATCTTTGCATGCGTGCGTGAATTTTTTATCACTTTTCACGCTTACTTTTTACGCCCATTTTCCACGCTCATTTTCCACGCTCACTTTTCACGCTCACGCTGTGCGTGCGTGAATTTCACTCACGATCACACTATACGTGCGTGAATTTCCCTTCATGCTCACACTGTGCGTGCCAACGTGAATCACTTTTCACGCTCACTCCTACTAGACTTGTTGGCGTGACTTGTTGGCCTTAGCCTAGACTCGTTGGCGTGACTTTTGGCCTTAGCATAGACTTGTTGGCGTGACTTTCTAACCTGGGTGTTACCATTTGCTCTATAACTTATTCATTTAATGATGGCATGATAATTCTTCTATTATATCCTTACGCCTTTTGGCATGAACTTGATAAATCATGATATGTTAATATTGTTAATACAGATTGTTATGTGGAATGTGTCATGTGTCTTGATTGATCCATGGATACCCAGTATGACTAGAACTTAACTCTGAGGAGTTATAGGCTCGACCCCATGTAATACTAATTGATTTTCATGCCTTGTCACCATTGATAATGATTGTGACATTGACTAATAATTGATCATGCGTTCCTAGTTAGAATTAAGAGACTGGCTAGTCGTCTTATTGAATTGAATGAATGAGACACGTTCATGTAATGAACTATTACAATCGATTAGCCGATCCCGAATATTGGCATACAGGCACATACAGGTTTCAAATTATTTATTTATTTATTTAGTTATTTATTTATCTTACAAAAACAGCATATGTACTTTATGGTCAAGGCATGATTACTCCGTGGTTAGACTTGATTGTTGCATTACACTATGTAAGACCTACAACCTAGCCGCACGGATATCGTTGTAGGGTTGCGCATATCGTACCCCGTACAAAAGTACTCATTTGAATGACCATGACCCACGGCATGGGACTTCACTCAACGTAGAGACTATTAAGTTAAATAAAATAATGATTGCATGGAGAGAATGGATTCCCGAGTTCTTACATGGCAGCCCTCTTGGGACTAGTAGTGCCCGACAGGCCGGCTGGTTCCCACAGATACTGTAAATCTGTCACACGGGCAGGGAACGGTATCTGCTTATATTATTGTACATGCTATATTAACGGCTGGCGTCCCGCTGGGACTCGTCTAATTACATGATTGGCGCAATTGATTGACTGGATAGACTAGCCTTGCTCGCACATAGTAAGAACTGAGGAATCCCTATTTGCATAAGTCCAGGATAACTTGGGACTCACAATAGCAAGCCGTAGCAGTTGATTGGCCGTTCAAGATGATTTGTTTGTGTACTGTGCCTACTCTGTTGTCTAACTGAGATGATCAGAATGTCAGGACATGACGGGCCAACTTCTGTCCTTGTTTGGTTGGGAGGTTGGTTCGAAGTGTCGTGATGTTATGTGAATCCTAGTGGAGAGCAGAGATCTATTATTATATTCTCTTACTTACTGGTTTAATCCTTCATATCGTCCTTCCTTGTGGTACTTGCTATTAGATGTCTAACCTCTCTGGTTTTGCATGGCCAGATTTAGAGCCAGTTCTCGAGGATCCAGCTTACTTCTACCTCCAAGATGGTCAATACTAGAGGAATGATCGCAGGAGGACTCGAGTGGGTTCCTTACTTCACCACTCGTTTTGTTATTTACTTCATACTTAGCCGTTTGGCACCGACATGTTAGTCGGATTGTCTTGCACTTACTTTTACATGATTGTAACTAAGTCAGACTGCAGCTGATAACAATTGTGTATACATTACTATACCATCTGGCTATGTTTTGTAAAGCCAGATCTCTAGAACATTTTGACTGAGCGTTTGGGACGCCTTACTGCTTTATCTTACATGTTCTCTATTACTGTTTCTTGTTTGAACGATTGAGACAATAGATGTGAAGTGACCATAGTAAGACTTTCATGTAGTATGTACCCCCTCGTCTGGTTAGACAGCATTGATCGTATTATACGGTATTTATCTACCCGTAATACGTAGCTGGCTGAGTCATTCCTCCGCTCTCCAGTATTCTGGTTCTGGGGCGTGACACATGTGCTTGGCTGAAATACATATATTGGTGGGACGCCTAAAATATGTATACGATTCAAACTCGATGGTATACCAAATTCAATTGAAACTGCAGGAAGAATTGAAAAGTGTTGGAGAAATCGTACGAACGCTAAGGACGGAACCACGATAGTGATCCAGTGTTAAGTGAAACACATGGATGGAAATTCGAGCGATCAAAAGAAATGCGTAGATTTAGTGTTGGTTTCGGTTCGAGGACAAACCTTATTTTGAGTGGTATATTATGCAATGCCTCGCACTGTATGGTGCATTACACTGAGTCGGATGGTTAGATAAGGTATGGTTTCGATGTGCAGATATCGAGTGGGGTTCGCTGCAACGAGCCAAAGCATAGGCAATAAACCGCATCAGTATATGAGTGCCAAGGAGCACGAAGTGCTCATATAGTTAACTCGGACGAGATGATCGTGAAACAAAGTTAAGGTGTTGGGCCTCATCGGCTCAGTGAAGCGATGTGCAGATTGGCTTAAGGTGGACGGGTTCAAACCATTCTCCCCTACTCCTTCATGCCTATTAAAATGTACCATTATATGTGCGTATCGGTATTGAGTTAACGAGTGTGGCTTGAATGAGTAAAATCATTGTGTGCGTTGAACCCTAAGATAGAATATAGAACATTAAACAATTGAGGCGACGTGCATCCAGTGCACGGGTCACGATAGGATATTGATGGTAGAATATTGAAAGACAATATCGAGATGCATCAAGTGCACGACTAAGAGAACATTGAACACTAGGCCTAGAACATTGAAAATATGACGTTAAGCATGCATCCGTGCATAAAAACTATTTGTCGAACTTAATAAGCGAATTGGACAAGCGTGGTACAATGCCACGGAACTGTCAAAATATCGAATGGTATTCTTCGTCCGCGAAGCATACAGTTGTGTCACAATTGTCGCAAAATTGCTTTTATGCGAATAACTTGAGCACAGTCGGTTGAGTAGATGTTGCATATTGGGGCATCATGCATCAATATGGATGTACTGAGGCTAGTGCCGTTGAACCTGAGATAGATTGAGTTGAGAAATTATACATTGAGAACTTGATATTGGTTGGAAATGACATTACTTGCTTGCTTTTGTGGTATTTATGTTGTGGATGTGGATGTAGCTCCCCTTCCCGAAAATTTGGAAATATTTTTATTTATTTGATTTAAATAAGATTTTTAGAATTTTGTAAATAATTAATTAGTTAATTATTACGGTGGATGACTTAAGTCTTTGTGGAGCTATGGAGCACAAAACGGCTAGGAATTTTAGCGCGGAAGATGTAGCAGTGTACCTTGACTAGTGTACTAGCCA